>JAWQEG010007646.1:0-31743 GCA_033782935.1 Petrolisthes cinctipes
GGTTGGAGGGAAGGGTGAAGGGGGGGGGGTGAGGAAGGAAGGAGGGATAACGGGAGAGAAAATAGGATGGAGGAGAGAAGAGAGAGAGAGAAAGGGTAGGATGAAGAGAGAAGGAAAGATGGGATAAAGAGGAATAATAGAGAGTGGAGAGAGAGAGAGAGCAAGGTTAGAATGAAATGGGAGAGGAGAGAGAGTCTGGAGACGAGAGGGAGGATGGGTGGGAGAGGAGGGGGGGCAGGATGCGGTGAGCGGGGCCCCGGATGTCCAAGTTTACGGAAATCCTTCGGGAAAATGACGGTGGCGAGTTCCGGAGGGGGCGTAGAGTGAGGTGTGTGAGAGGCCAGGTGAGAAAGGGAGAGGTGAGGTGTGAGAGGCCAGGTGAGGAAGGGAGAGGTGAGGTGTGAGAGGCAGATGAGGAAGGGAGAGGTGAGGTGTGAGAGGCCAGGTGAGGAAAGGAGAGGTGAGGTGTGAGAGGCCAGGTGAGGAAGGGAGAGGTGAGGTGTGAGAGGCCAGGTGAGGAGGAAAGGTGAGGTGTGAGAGGCCAGGTGAGGAAGGGAGGGGTGAGGTGTGAGAGGCAGGTGAGGAAGGAGAGGTCGAGGTTGTGAGAGACCAGGTGAAGTGAAGGAGGGGTGAGGTGTGGTGTGCGAGCTGAGGGAGGGGGAGGTGAAGTAAAGGGAGGTGTGAGAGGTGAGGGAGAGGTGAAGCATGTGTGCAAACTGCAGGGAGGATGGGTGAGAGGTGAGGGAAAAGTTTATATATAGAACTGAAGTGAAGGTGTGACACGAGGATATCGAAAACAGTGAATAATTATACTGTATTACTGTAAACAAAGTGAGAATTAACCCAAAGTACTGATACAGAGGTGAGGTAGAGTACGAAAGAGATAAATATGAGATTCGTGAACGAGGTAATCTAACAAACACATTGAAGGTAAACATGTGAACTGAGTATATAAAAAAAAGAAAAAAAAAAAAAAAAAAAAAATTATTATATATATAAAAACCTGCTATCGGGGTGAGCAGAGCCGATGTGCAAAGTGCGGGGAATTACAGCACATCACAACAACTATATACCAGCAGCATGTTAGACTATGCCCGAGGGAGGGACGAAGGGAGGGAGAATTAATGTTGGTAAGTACTGAACACATGTGTGAAACAGCCTATATTATACGACAACAACGATGCATTCATAACATCAACCTTGGAAATTAAGCTCACTATTAATGTACACACACACAAGATACCTGAGAATATAATATATGAATTTCAAAATATACAATCCAATCACAGCATCTAGTTTGAATTATTGATGGCTCTTCTTGTCCATGTCGTATGTAAGTCAATAAAAATATAATTCAGCACAGACACGCCTTGAGTCTTTGCCTAAATCTCTCTCTCTCTCTCTCTCTCTCTCTCTCTCTTCTCTCTCTCTCTCTCTCTCTCTCTCACACACACACACACACATACTGGGGAGGCAAGCAGGCAGTCCGATTGGTCAGTCAGGCCTCCCGTCGTCTGTGTTGACTCGCGAGAGAAACGCCGTGTTTTTCATAACGCAGGAATTTCACAGTTTTCATGTCAACAGAGTGGCGGCCGACCAACCAAGACTCTGTTTGGATAGCAGAGAGAGGCGGTGCTGAGACGACGGAGGTATATATATGCAACGGGAGAGGCTGCAGGGCTAATTACATGGAGGTTGGGCTATATGCAGAGGTCGAGGCGGGCTATTATGAAGGTCTAAACCGCCTGACAGTCACGATCTTTCGGTTCATCTCACTTCATCACTAACACCCACACCGAAGAAGCTCTAATTACAACACATACACTCACACACACACACACACACCATTTCCTACACAGACACACATACATACACACAATTCCCTACATACAGAGACACACATACTACACACACGACACTGACATACGCACCCATTCCCTACACACGGCAGACAGACACACACATACATACACACCATTCCCTACATACCGACACACACACACACACACACCACAGCCTCATCATTCCCTCCACATACCCATGCCTAATAACCAACCAAGGGTATTCAGAGAGCACCGATAATGGGAGAGTAATTTCGTAATCCAGTAATCCTCCCCCTCCTCCGAATATTGTAAATGGCCCACAGTAGTACATAAATACCCCCTGTGTCCTGTGTGTATGTCATAACGGAGGGCGTGTGTATGGGGGAGGGGGGGGGGGACGGAAAACCTTACCTGGATCACGAACATACTCTGCCCTAAACAACAACCCGTGCAGGGCGTGGGAGAGAGAGAGAGAGAAGAGAGAGAGAGAAGAGAGAGAGAGAGAGAGAGAGAGAGAGAAATGAGGTAATGAAAGGGAGGGAAGACCTGTTCTGGCTAATGGGGCGGGGCGATAGGAGGCGGGGCGGGGCGGGGCGAAAAGATTGAGGCGGCAATGTGAGGCGGGGGGAGGGCGAAAAGGGGGCGGGGCGGGCAATGTGAGGCGCGCGCGAGGTGCGGCGGGGCGGGACGGGGCGGCGCGGGGCAATACTGAACCAGCGCAATGCCAGACTAAGGACACGGCGGCGCTTCTTCTATATAATTGGGATGTTAACCAAACACAATATTAAACCCTATTCACTAGTCCGGTTATGATCAGAGGTTTGGATATCCCATTGAAAAAAGAGCGACACTCTAGATAACGATTAATACTTCCTTTATTATGAGAGATTTGGTCCAACGAGGCGAGGCGGATCAGCACTGGAACCAATCCTGCCGCAGTCTCAAGAGGAACAAGTTGGTGTTCGAGCCCTTAGTGTTGGGGGCAGGAGGGGCGGGGGTGGCGTGGGGTCAGGAAGGGTGGGATACAACCCGGGTGAGGGAGGGAGGGAGGGAGGGAGCACTGCTGTACGGGAGCAGTGAAGCATGGTGAGCCCTACAATGGGGTTCCGGTGGGTCCCTCTCTACCTGTTGCCCTTCATCATGATGGTGGTGGTGTGGTGGTGGTGCCCTGTCTACCTACCTATCTAACTACCTGCACCCTAGATCCATGCACTCGTATACACACAAGCTTACACAATGGAATTTTATATATATATATATATATATATATACTATATAATATATATATAGTATATTATATATATATATATATATATATATCATATATATATATATATATATATAGATATATATATATTATAAACACTGATCTATCTAGTGCGACACAAAACACACGCCGGTTATAATCTATATACATTTTCTCTCTCTCTCTCTCTCTCACACACACACACACACACACACATCTCACGCTTTACTGTCCTCACCTGAAAAGATCAGTCTTAACACTATTGTCCCTACACTTTCGAGGAGCTACCGATACCCTGCCTCCCTCTCTTCCCCTGCCAACACACAGGTAGACAGACCCTGTTTCCCTGTCTTTACCTCTCTCTGTATGTTTGTATATTCTACTGTCATTTTTATAGCTGCCTGTGTTAGTATCTATTGCTTTTCACTTCTGTGTCTATTGTGTTCTTGGCCCTCCTGAGTGCCTGTCTTTTCACCCCTCACCCCCTCCCTCTCCTGGCCTCTGTATTATTGGTCCCCATGAGGAAACGCCCCTACCACCACACACCACAACCACCACTACCACTACCATCCACAATCACTACCACCGCCACTACCACTACCATCACCGCCCTATCACTACCTGCCAGACACACTATACCTCAGGTGCTCCTCATAACCTTTTGTGTTTCGGACCGTGTTGTGTACCTTGTCGCCCCTTACTTATATTATCCCTGTGTTCCACTTGTCTTCACAATTCACAGTCCGGATCATAAAAAGGAACCCAATGTACTATACTTCCACACTTATACTTTATATTTCATAATTCAAGGCCATAAAGATATTTTAGTACTCCGTGTATTATCCCTCTAAATTATCTTTCCTCACAAGGTACAAACAATATCACAATGAGGTCAGAATATATTGTACCATCAGTCACTACATCGCGGTTTTTCATAAGTCAAGGATCACATAAAAAATGAACCACTGTTAAATTTTGCTGCACGGATATAGTGCTGATACAACCCTTTATTTTCACAGTTCACAATTCAGAATCCCAGGAACCCCGAATATCACGCTACTGCACTATTTTTCTTCACGATTCAAGGACTAGATCTATGAGCAGCCCCATATATTATTCTCCTACATCACTTTTCTTCACGATTCACAGTCCTGCTGGCAAGAAACCACACCCTACCCGACACGCACACCAGTCGGCACCAAGGTCACAGAGGGAGAATATTAAGTAACTATGTAAAAACAAGAGTATATTATTATGGACTTATGGGTCGAAAAGCAATCCATCCTTAATTAAGTGAACAACAACAACACTGGAAATTTGCATATATCCTTTGTTAATTAGTCTTATATATGCACCTTCTTGGATCTGAGTCCTCTGAAGTCTGTCGGTAATGTATTTGTACGTATTTTTTTTTTATATAATTTAATAATAAACCCTGTGAATAACTAATAGCAGAACAGGCCTTAGATCAGGGTTGTGTTGCTGTGGGCTAACCTTACTTGGATTTAGATTAGGGGCTGTGGCTGAGGACTGTTGGGGGCTGAGGCAGTGAATTACAAGGATGTTGTTGATTGTGGCTTTGGATAAGGGGTTTGTGGCTTTGAATTAGAGGCTGTGGTGGTTGGGAATAATTATAAGGCTGTTGACGTATATATAGTGTCCAGATGGCTGTAGATTTATCCACCCCATCTGATCACGTACCATTTGTTACCGTGGAGGAGAAGGAGTTGGTTATATAATTACATGGCTGTACTGTATTGTCGGGGAAGACCAAGCCTTCTACATGCATGGCTGAGATTGTAAATTAGTAGCTAGGGGTCTGTGTGTGTGTGTGTGTGTGTGTGTGTATGAGGGGTTCTTTACGGATTTAGGGGTTGATATGGAAGTTCACTGTGGATTAAAAAAGGGACTGTCTGAGGCTCGTTTAGCGGTTTACACACACACAGAAAGAGAGAGAGAGGCTCCTCAAGGACAAACATGGATATGGTCTACAACTATTCATCATGCACTCTTATATAGATGGTCGCCATTACGTACACGCATCAGCCGAACACACACACACACACACACCACGATCATAAACTCAATTTTGGTTCTTCAGACTTCCATAATTCGCGCCTCGCCACATATAACACATTTCTTCAATTTCCTGACTCAGATAGGATCGTAGCGTCGTTGAGTTTAGGACCCATGAACAAGGGGAATTTTTAATGGAGATCTTTTCCGTAGTTTGTGTCCAACTTGAGAACTAGAAATGACACTCAAAAGCGAATGCAACTTCTATTGGGCAAACTTGATAGGTTTGCTACTAGCTACGGTTTGCAAAGTGACTACGAATAACACAAACCGGATGCCGATATTTTTACATCCCGAAGATCGTATTTACAAATTTACAAAACCCCGATACTGAAGAAATAAGAACACAATAATTATTCCCCAATAATAGGTCACACAACAGGTCAGATATTCTACAGTAATAATCCTCTTTCTGGCATAGTTTGGAGGAAATCAATAGCTTCCATTTCGCCTACATTATTTTGACTCACTTAATCCCGACACAATGCATGCACGCAACACAGATTTCACCAACCACATGATTATCCATTTAATAAAACTCCAACATTATCCTCTATTTGTTTTCCACCTTATATATTATAGTTCTCTTCTCTCAGACCCATCCGTCATTCAGCATTCATTTACCAGCCCGATTTTTCAGACGAACGATCACAGTAAATTTTGATTATCGTTGTTAAGAAAATACATGACACATAATGGGAGTTTATCAAAGAGCGAAAATAGCATCGACGCCTCATGTGTTTTAATTTATATGAAAGAGTAAATGTAACCACGATTACCTGTAAAACAAGTTATATATACCGTACTGTATATATATAATATATGCAGGTACAAATGAGCAAAATAGGACACAAAATTAACTGTGAATACAAACTATGATTTGTTTGAAAAAGTAAGCTCACAAAGGACTATTCATTCTGCACGAGACAACAGCCGTACACTGTGTATAATTTTGCTATAGGCTAAAATATTGCCGCTAAATAAACACGAACTAATAACAGTATACTATTCCCGGGACATGGAAAAAGGTGAACTTCAAGAAAAGCAATATTCTTACCGGCTGTTGACAGGAACATACACATATCACATCAATCAATAACAAGAAACAAGGAAGGTACAGGTCGCAGAGATTTCCTTCCTATGTCCGTTTATAAAGGTGGTTTTATACTTCGTGCAATGGACAGGGATGAACAAATATATATACATACACATATTAATAAAAAGTGTGGATGGTTAACAAGCATTCCCAGTACAAGCATAAGTTAATACGGTCAATAATTATGTTTCATCCATTAATTAAAGCTACGACAAGGGACTACATGTTATAATCTACAAGATACTATATTAATATATTTTCGTGCTGTACAAACGCTAAAATGTCACTAAACAGACACAAACAACATCAACACGACGTGCACATTCCAACAACAACAACACACACTCTACACAAAGGTATATTCAGGTCGTGTTAGATAGGGACTCACTTCTACGGTATGACGTGTGCAACCAATTAAAATCGAGGTGAGTATTTATGACAAAACATTTAGTAACTGTGTGTTAATTAAAGGCAAGCATGCCATTAATCTACTCTACAGAACACACGTCCGCTTACCATTCCTGCTCCACGCCCTTCTTCTGTCTTCTGAAAGTCGATACGAAAAATCTTCAGTGAAGTTGATATAAGTATCGCACATGGTTACTGATGATCACACTCAACGAGACACACACAAACAAAGGGATTTAATGACTGACGTCTTGATGGTTAACACCGTATTAAATTTTGTAGAATGCTGCTGATTATTAGTATACAAGTACGAGAGGGATGTTCTGTTTGGACTTCCTGGTGAGGCTGTGGACGTGGGTGACAGCCACTACATTAACAACAACAATTATTTTTACAGGTTGAGGGCGGAGTAACATGACACAGAATCGATAATGATGATAATAAATATAATGTCTTGGAACACAATCAATTGAGACGTACTTATATATTCCTCGGCCAACTGCCAAGCAACAACAAAAACAACACCAGCAGTACAACCCCAACACTATCACACAACACACGATGATTGAATCTAGATTACTATGTTGTGATCACTTCACCTCTCAACGTCACTATTTGATCGACAGGTTGGAATAGATAATACGTAAAGTGATTTTCCATGAACAAGTGACGTAAAGCAAGTAGAAGTTGCAGGGAACGTAACGGTGAGGTAGTGACAGTGGCGGCAGCAAGATGACAATAGCGACGCGACGTGTAGGTAAGATGAAGCGAGTGAGAGTGGCGACAGTGAGCGTGTGGCAGCGGGCAGTAAATCAAGGCGCAGGAGGCCGAGAGAAGGCGGAGAGCGGCCGTGGGGTCCTGAGACGTGTGATCCCGCTCAATTAATGCTTTTGTGTGACACGCGGACGACCAGGCCAGCCGACTTGTACGCGAACGCGGTTACCGGTTAGGCACTTCCGTCGGCCACTTCCTCTCCTTTTTCCCACAATAAGGGCAGACTTTACATTTGTAAGGTTGGCATATATTGGTTATTCATGGCTCCCTTCCCGAATAAAAATGTTGTCTTTGAATACTAATGACGCACTGCATGTAAAGAAAGAGATAGATGAGACGACAACAACAGATTACAGAGTTGTCAGTCATTGGGCGCGCGCAGGAGTGACCCCGCAGGAACCCATGACGTCACCATAAAGAGGCGGAGCTTCGCACGGGAAACAAAAGGCAAACGGTAGAGTGACGCATCTGGCTATACCGGGTTCCTCTTTATTACGGCGTCACGGATAATCTCTCGTAACGTTGAGAACAATAGACTGCTTTTTACCACATTTTTATAACCATACCAAATCCAAAATGTGATATCATTGACAAATATTATCACTTATGCGGTCTGGAGAATCATTTTATTATTAATTCAGAAATCGTAAAGAATAACTATCCGTAACTGCACATTCCCCTAAGTAACCTCCATCCATCTATCCTCTTCCCCTTCAGTAGTAACTCATAACTATCATTCACCGCAAAGAACAGGAAGGCAGCAAAGCATATCACTGTGTTCACGTATATTCAGCACACACACAAATACCTGATGAGACCTTATTCCAAACAGTATAACATTGCAGGATCAAGCAATATCTATAATCCGTGTTTGTTTGCAGACAAGTGACACCTGACTTTTGCTCCCAACTATAATAATATTTCACTGACCGGAAACATCGACTCGGGGAATATTGCCACACACACACACACACACACACCCTCGTCACTCAGGATATGGATAACTGAACGGCTCACACGGACTGATGATGTTATTTATGTCAGAATTCCCACACTTGGAATATATAATTATACAGTTTTCGGGGGAGAGAATATAGGAAGGATTACTGGTGATTCCTCCAATTAATTAACTATGGTACGACACAGACCCCCTTCTAGTGTTCTGTAATAGTAGTCTCTTTCCTGTCGTAGTTAGGAGGAACCAGTCGGCCTAAGTTTTGACTCCCTAAAGCTATCTAATAATATACTAGTGCGTTGTGTGTTTCAAGTGTCCCGAGTTGGAATTCTAATAAGGGTTTACTGAAGCGATGTTATAATTATACTGTACTATGAATACATTTCTCTGCTGTGCAATAATGCTGTAGAAACGCTGCGTCTCCATCCGTCAGACGTTATTTTATATTTTATTTTTTTTGTATCTGGAGGAGGAGAAAGAGGAGGATGAGGAGGAGGAGGTGTGGGAGAATGAAGAGGAGAAAAGAAAGAGGAAGGGAAGGAAGAGACGAAATAGAAGTAAAGGAGGAGGAGGCGAAAGAAAAGGAGGAGGAGGAGGCGAAAGAAAAGGAGGAGGAGGCGAAATAAAAGAAAAGGAAGATGAGGAGGAAGCAAAATGAAAGAAAAGGAGGAGGAGGAGGAGGAGGAGGAGGAGACGAAATAAAAAAAAGAGGAGGGAGGAGGCAGGAAATTAATGTTTGATGTGGGTGAAAGAGGAGCAACAAGTGTCAAGAAGCGGTCAGGTAACGCTACTTATCACTATATTTTTTCTCTCACAAAGGTTAGCAGGTGAGAGCTGGGGAGGTGAGGGTGAGTGGGATAGATGAGAGGTGAGGGTGAATGAGAGTGATAGAAGAGGGTGAGTGAGATGAGAGAGGTGAGGGTGAATGAGAGGAATATAGAAGGGAGAGTATGGTTGAATGAATGGGATAGAAGAGAGAGTATATAAGGTTGAAAGGGATAAAAGAGAGAGTAATAGAGATATGAGAGGAGAGAGGTGAGGGTGAATGAGAGGGATAGAAGAGAGTGTAAGGGTGAGATAAGAGGGAGAGAGGTGAGGGTGAATGAGAGAGAGAGGGACAGAGTAAGGGTGAATATGAGACTGGGAGAGGGAGAGGAGTGTGTGGAGAGGTGAGAGAGAGGGTGAAGATGAGTGAGAGGTAATGATGGATGAGTTAGAGGAAGTAGGATGAGAAAGAATGAGAGGAAAAACACGATAAAAAAGAGAAAGTCGAAAATAAATGAATGATGTGTGAAAAAGAGTGAGGTGGAAATGGGATATGAAGGAAGTGTGTGTAAAGTGGATTAGTGTGAGGAGGAGGAGGAGGAGGAGGAGGAGGAGGAGGAGGAGGAGGAGGAGGAGGAGGATGAGGAGGAGGAGGAATGGTGGAGGAGAGAAAGAGAGGGACACTCGAGAGAAGAAACAAATACCTGAACGTAATTTTTTATGAGATGAAGAATACACGCTCTCCTGTCTGTCTGTGTGTCTGTTTGTGTGTGTGTGTGAATAAAATGAATGTGTATCAGTTTGTGTGTCTACATATCCGTCCGTCACTGTCTATCTATCTATCTGTGTCCTGTTTCCTGGCATACTTTGGAGGAATCAAGGTGCTCCGATGTATCAAAAGTGTATGTATGTATGTATGTTATCCCTTCATACTGGCCGGCCTCAATTCTCTGGTTCGTGTTTGTCTTTCAATGTCCATATCTTGTTATTTTTCTTCACCTCACCTCAACGTTAACCATCAGTCTCTTGTACCTACACTTTCCATTGTTCTAACCTAACATTGACTATCTACTAACCTACTTATTTCCTTTGTGCTTGCTGTCCCACCTCTCTATCACCTTCTCCCTCGTTATACCGTAACCACAGGGTCTTCCAGGCCTAAAGCGGTCATCTTTCATCCTTAATCAATCCTAACCTACTTTTCCAAAGGCACTCACTCACCTCTCCTATAACCCTCCCCCTCTCTTTCCTCTCTTTATACCCCTTCATCTTTCCTTTCTCCCCCGTACCTGCCTCTCTTTCCTCTCTTTATACCCCTTCATCTCTCCTTTCTCCCCCATACCTGCCTCTCTTTCCTCTCTTTATACCCCTTCATCTCTCCTTTCTCCCCCATACCTGTGTTCCTTTCTCTCCCCCACTATCCCCTCCCCTTTCCTTTCTCCCCCATACATGCCTCTCTTTCCTTTCTTTATACCCCTTCATCTCTCCTTTCTCCCCCATACCTGTGTACCATTTCTCTCCTCCACCATCCCCTCCCCTCCCCTCTCCTCCTCCCTCGTCAGTTTTTTCCGGTCGGCTGGCCCGGCTTCCGGCGATTCTCATGGCTTAAAACCGGCACGCCCATCCCAGCCGGGGCTCGTTACCTTCATTATCACCTTCCATCACCATCACCATTATTATCACCATCATTGTCTCCATCACTATCGGTCTCCCCATCACCACCTCCCTCTCTCCTCTCCATTTCTCCACAGGTCGCTCACCCAACACACAAACATCCACAGAATGCATTGTTTGGTCCAAGGGAACTTCTAAACTTGTCTTTTTCATTTCTGTGATCTAAAAGTATGACACTGTATTATATACCGCTATACTCTCTATATGCACACAAGCCTCAGTACAATTCTTGATTTCATCTTAGAAAATGTGTCTTACTCTTTGGAGACATGCCCAGCAAAGAATATTTTTTTACGGCCTTTAAATTAACTGTTTCTTAATGCCATAAAAATTCCTCTAATAATTACACAATTCTAATATAAGATGATTCTTTTATCCTATATACACACAGCTCTTACTATATAATATAATATCTCTGATTGTTTATCGTTTACAAACTCTAAATCAAAGATCACCATCACACACACACACGCACACACACACACACACACTGTGTGTGTGTGTGTGTGTGTGTGTATGTATGTATGTGTGTGTGTGTGTGTGTGTGTGTGTGTGTGTGTGTGTGTGTGTCCCGGATGTTCTTACTTGCTCTCCTCTTCCCTCTACGTCACCACTGTTTACCCTCCACCTCTCTCTCTCTCTCTCTCTCTCTCTCTCTCTCTCGTATTTACGTCTCTCGCATTCTCCGTTGTGTTCCTTTTTCGTAATATTTCTCACTTCATCAATATTTTTCCTTGTTCTTCTGTCGCACCCTCACGGTCTTTCCTTATGATTTCTCACCAGTTCTTTTAATTACTTATTTTTTCGATCTTTCTGCCCAAAACATCTTCCAAAAACTGTGCGCCAAATAATATCAATAACATAGTAAGCGGCATCAGTATATCCATTTTACTTTCGATTATAACAATAGTATATTTATCTCTTTCCATTCCATAACAGGTGGAAAATTAAGTAATGTATTTTGTTAGTGATATGGCAGATAACGTCTCTCTGGCCTGGATACTGTGTTATATTTCTAATCTCGCTTATTTATGACGAAAGTTGATCTATATTTATATATATTTATGCAATTGCAATAACCGTAAAAATATGTAGTTTTGTACTCAATTATATATTAATTTTTGTTCATATAGTATTTATCGATAATTCTGTAAACGATAGTAATTCTCACACCAGAGGAAGTTCACTCTTACCAACTCTTATACAAAACATAACATATATAATAAATGCAGATACAGTATATAAGTATGCAGCCATTCTTACTGCAGTTTTATGAAAAGAAATATAACGTTCACAGAGAAATAAGTTAATCAGCAAATAAGAAAGTAATTGAGGAAGGAAGTTTATACGTATGTAAACATGAAACTATAATAATGCCGAGACACTCACCTTCCAGATACTGTAGTGATTGTGTGGGTGTTGGGTGAGGCGTGCTGGTGGACGTGTTGGAGGGTGACGTGGTAGTGGCAGACGACGAAGACGAGGCTGTGGAAGGCACGACCGGTGGGAGGGAGGCGGAGGGCACGGTGGCAGGGGGCGGGGGGCCGTGTGGGTTGTTGGAAGACGAAGTGGAGGTGGTGAGGACGGGGTTGAGGCGGTGTTCGGGCAAGGGGCCGCCGTACCCCTCCAGAAACTCATTGAAGTCGGGTACATACTCGTGGTAGGTGGGGGGCACCGAGGCCAGGGCCGACTCCTCCTCCACATCTGTAAGGAAGAACAATGTTGTTAGATAAATATGTTCATTCATTACAAAAGTTATTTACTTCCTTTGTTGGTTCATTATAACTTATTAGTTACCTAACACTTGCTAGAAAGAGTTATAAAATAAAAATAAACATATGGTAGTATGGTACAGCAGATAAATATTTCTTAAGACCCCGAAGCGTCATAAAAATCTCCTTGCTGATATCATTGTTGTTGTTGTAATCGGAATATTCCAGCAGTCAAATGTCTGCAGCTGGGTGCCACTTCGCAAATCGTGATGTGGCCGTGCACGAAGCGTGTGTGTTGATATGATCATCGATGCAGTCATGAAATTGAAATCCGAAGTAGAAACATAAAAAAAAAATATGAGAATCTTGCCTTCTTTGTGACAGTGGCAAAGGGCAACGAAAAATGTCCGTAAATATAATAACAACAGCGAAATTTGTTGCGAAAGTAAACAAACAAACAAACAGGTAAATAACGGACCCGAGGAGGGACAATGTGAAGGGAGGGAGGAAGGGAGGGAGCACGGGGGGGAGTGTAAGAGGGGGAGGGGAGAGGGAGTAAGGGGAGGTGTAAGAGGGGGAGGGGGGGGGAAGGTATGGGATGGATAGAAAAAGGTATAGTGGTGAGTAACTGAGGAAGAGAGGTGGAGAGGTGAGGGAGGGAGAGTTTGAAGGAAAGAAGGAGAGGATGGGGTTGTGATGTCGGTAAGGGTAAGGAAGAGAGAGAGGGAGGGAGAGGAAGAGGTGGGTGTGTAACGTGGCTCAAGGAGGGAAGGGGAGAGGGAGGAAGCGTGAGAAGGTGAGGGAGTGAGTGAGAGAAACAAGGTAAGAGAAGGAGAAAGAAACTGAGTGGAGTGGTGTGTAGGTGGTGGGAATTTCTATGTGTGTGTGTGATTATATATATATATATATATATATATATATATATATATAGAGAGAGAGAGAGAGAGAGAGAGAGAGAGAGAGAGAGAGAGAGAGAGAGAGAAGGAAGAGAAGAGGAGGAATGATGATGTGGGTGAGCGGGGTCCTTCAGCAGAGTATACCTTACAATGGATGGCCTCCAGGTCTGCTTGTCACCCTGTTGCTTCCTTCCTGCCGCTCACTCAGGGGTGCACACACACACACACACACACACACACACACACACACACACACACACACATCTATCTAAGGACACTGAATATAATAAAGTGGGCTATGTTTCTGACGAGCACCAGATACTTAACCAAGTTGCAGGATGAAACCCTGGCGTCCACTTTCTAGACAAAATAATCGCGACTGATTCTATAAACAATTTCTTAGTTCCTGGTGCACCGATATTTATATACTACGGCCAGATTATCTATAATGTCACAAGAAACTACCAGTGGTCCAAGAGGTAAGGGTTTCGAAGCGTTACAGGGCGCCCCACCGAGTACAGTATCCGGGGAGGGTGAGGAAGAACAAGGAGTGCCTGCGGGAGGGTCACGAGGTGCCAAGGAGCCGGGGGCAGTGAGGGAGCAACACGGAGGGAGGGAGGAGAGGTGAGGTGAGGGGGATTGGGAGGGTTGGGAATTAAAGAGGTTGACTGGAGAGCTTAAGGAAGGGGGAGGGGCAAGTTTTGGATAATGATAAGAGGGAGAAATTACTTTAGGGGTTTCTGGAAGAGAAGTGGGTGATTGGGGAAGTTAAGGAAGGGAAATGGAGTTATTGGGAAGGCTAAGGAAAGGAAGGGGGTGATTTGGGAAGGTTCTGTATGGGTTGGGGTGACTGGGGAGCTTCAAGAAGAGACCCGGGGGTGGAATGGACTGAGAGGTAGAATGGGATGTAGGGTATAGGGATGGATTGGAGGGAATTAAAATGAAGAAGGGATAGTGAACGTGAGTAGAGGAGAGGTACGCTGGAGGAGAAAAGGGGGAGTTAGAAAATGAGTTGTAGATAAGCTAGTGGAAGGAGTTGGAGGGAAGGAGGGAAGAGAGGTGTACTGGAGGAGGTGGTGAGGAGTTGAAGGGGGTGTACAAGTGGTAGTGGTGCGGAAGGAGTAGCGGGGGGGGGGGAGGGGGAGAACGAGCTGAAGTAGTTGAAGAATTACTAGTGGAGTGGAAGGAGTAGTGTGTGTAGAGGGGTGGGGTGGGGGGGGGGAGGGGATGTCAGAGGTGGGGAGGTGGGGGAAGCCGGTGTAGTGTCCCAGGCGTGTTCCCCTTCAGCGACTGCCCTTTACCCCCGACGCCTCCAGCCTCCCCCCGGGCGGTGTTTCACCTTGAGGCAGCGGCCGCACCCCCCGCCCCTTCCCTGCTCCCCTCGCCCCTCATGCACCCCCGCCCGTAATTCACACGCCCCCCCCCCACCACCCCCCTTCCTGGCCCGGGGTCTGGCGTGGCCGTGTATGCTTCGTGTAATGTGTGCTTGATGAGCTCTGGGGGGAGTGAGAGGTGAGGGGACAATAAGAGGTGAGGAGAGTGAGGGGTGAGGGTGTGAGGTGAGGGGGTGTTATGGTATAGTAGGAGGAGAGTGAGGGGTGTTAAGGTATAGGGGGAGGAGGGTGAGAGGTAGGGGAAATATTATAATGGTTAGTAGTATGATGATGAAAGGTGAAGGTTGGGAAGTGTATGTGTGACAGAGATGGTGAACGGTGTGGAAAGTGAGGTGAGTGGTATAATGGTGAACGGTGCAGCCAGTGACAGATGAGAAAAGTAATAATAATGAAATGCGAGGACCCTGGCAGTGAGCAGTGAAAGTGGAAAATAAGGGGACAATAAAAATGAGGGGTTAGGCTTGATGAAGTGGTGAGAGGTGTGGAATTACAACACACACACACACACACACACACACACACACACACACACACACACACACACATACACATTCACACACACACACACACACCAGAATCAACCATGAAATAAGTCCTGAAAAGAGCACTTGTCCCATTTTTTTTTTTTTTTTTTTTGACTCCTACCATATTTTTTTTCTAAACATAAGGCGTCAGTATGAAATCTGAGTGACTATCTATATACTTTAACAAACAATACCACAGCAGAGACAAGTATACTTAGTCGAAACTGCTGTAAAAATGAATAGAGAGACAGAACCCATGCAGAGATAGGAGAAAAAATCATCAGTCCATAATCTTGCCTCCCCCCCCCCCTAAAAAAAATATTTATATACAAACTCCTGGCATAGTTTTACAGGTAACAAAATTAGGGTGGGTGTGATAATAAATAGTAAACATGACGAGGTGGCAATGGATCACTACTTCCTATGGCCCGGCGTTGAAATCACCAGGAAGTATATATATGGCAACGTTGGAGTCTAAGTCTCTCTCCCACTCCAAGTCTCTCTCTTTCCCACTCCAAGTCTCTCTCTCTCTCTCTCTCTCTCTCTCTCTCTCTCTCTCTCTCTCTCCCCACCAGTCACGGCAAAGTGGCGAAATATAGATATAATTCTGGGAGTGGGACAGAGGAGGTTTATAGATGCCAACTGGGAATGCAACAAAGCAAGTGACGGAGGGGAGGGGGAGAAAGAAGTGAAGGCAGAGTAAGATGATGATAGATATTAAGGAATATTACAAAGAATTGCAGAGGATTGATAACAACAGACTAGCTGGTCCTTGTAGCCTGTTCTATTTATTAGTATGAGGAATAGTGCAGTAAGAGAAGAACAAGGAGGAGAAGGAAGACTGGAAATAAACAATAATGGAAAGAGACCACAAAAAGGGGATAAGAAGAAGGGAGGACGAAGGAAGAATAATTAGAAGAGGAAGAAACAGAAGGAGGTAAGAAGGAGGGAAGAATAATTAGAATAGGAAGAGAACACCAAGAGGAAGAAAGAGAAGGAGGTAAGAAGGAGGGAAGAATAATTAGAATAGGAAGAGAACACTAAGAGGAAGAAAGAGGAGAATGAGGTAGGAAGGGAGCGTGCTAGGAGGGGGAACTGGTGTGTTTGTGGCAGCGGCTGTCGCCCCTTGCTACTTACCTCCATCATTTGGACTCACCGCCCGGAACTAATGACAAGGGTAAGGCACGGGGGGAGGCGCTGGAGGTGCAGGGGGGAGGTGGCCGCAGGGCATGGCAGGAGGAGGAGGAGGAGAGAAGATGGAGGGGAAATAGCTGGAGGACGAGGAGGGAAGATGGAGGGGAAATAGCTGAAGGAAGAGGAGGGGTAGTGGTAGGAGGAAGGGTTAGCACGAAGGAGAAGGTGGAAGTGGAGGTAGGTAAGGGGGTGTAGGGAGGGGGAGGAGGGAGATGGGTAGCCTGGAAAGGGCAATAAAACTGAAGAGGAAGGGGTAGGGGGAGGGGTGAGGGGAAGCAAACCTGAGGGAAGAAAGAAGAGGACGAGTTCAGTCTGAAAGGGAGGAAGGAAGGACACACCAGTTTACATAAGACAACTACACCACTTGACAACGAGAGAAAAATGAAAACATACACGTATCAATATGTGTGTGTGTGTGTGTGTGTTAAAGATATGGCAACAATGGCAACGTTGCTAATTCGACAATATTTGTATCTTCATAGCAAAACTATCAGCATTTTACGAATATATTGAGTAGCCTTTTCTGTATGGTCGGTCGTGGAGAAGTAGAGTAAATTCATCAATCCTTTCGACGCAAACAAAATAAAATAATAATAATAATAATAATAATAATAATAATAATAATAATAAAGAGATAAACAAATAATACTAATAAACAAATAAACAAATACTAATAAAGAAATAAACAAATACTAATAAAGAAATAAACAAATACTAATAAAGAGAAACAAATACTAATAAAGAAATAAACAAATACTAATAAAGAAATAAACAAATACTAATAAAGAAATAAACAAATAATAATAATAAAGAAATAAACAAATACTAATAAAGAAATAAACAAATACTAATAAAGAAATAAACAAATAATAATAATAAAGAGATAAACAAATACTAATAAAGAGATAAAAAAATACTAATAAAGAAATAAACAAATACTAATAAAGAAATAAACAAATACTAATAAAGATATAAACAAATACTAATAAAGAAATAAACAAATACTAATAAAGAAATAAACAAATACTAATAAAGAAATAAACAAATACTACGGGAATAAAGATACATTTCACGAAGCTAACCTCAAAGTAAGAGAGGATGCGTCAACTGAGCCTGAGAGGGTTAAGTTGGTTTACGCTGAGAGCATAAGAAACAAGATGGCCGACCTCTATAAAAACCCGTGAGACTCCTCTTTACGGATTCAACTGTTGGAGTCGGTCGGGGAGCGTGGGAGTGTGTGGGTGAGGGTTGGGGGGGGGGAGGAGTGGGGGTGGGTGGGGGGAGGAAGGGTAGGGAGGGAGGAGATTGGGGGAGGGTCACAGAAGGGGGAAAGGTAGAAAGAAGCTTGGGGGTGTCATGGAAGGAGAGTAGAAGAGTAAGCAAAACAAGTAGATAACATAAGAGGAAGGAAGGAAGGAAGGAGAGAAGGAAGATAAAAGGAGAAAGAAACTATGGCAAGCTGCAGTATATAGGCTCACAAAAGAAAAAAATACAGATAGAAGCACAGTAGGAAGGAGGAAGTAAATGAATAGAGGGTGGGAAAAAGAAGATAATAAGAAAGTGTTAGGTTGGAAGAAATGAGAAGAAAGTGGAAAGAAGGAAGAAAGATAGTGTGTGTGTGTGTGTGTGTGTGTGTGTGTGTGTGTGTGTGTGTGTGATGGTGGAAGGAGGAGGAGGAGGAAAAGGTTAGGGGGCAAGAGGGCAAGGGACGGGAAGTGCATGTATGTATGTACGAGGAGGGGGAGGAAAGTGAAAAGAAAATGCAAGAACGAACTGAGGAAGGAAACAATGAACACGACGACGACGGAGTTGGAGGAAGGGAAGGCAAGATGAGAAACTAAATAAGAAAAGGCTATGATAAGGAAAGGGAAGAGAGGCAATATGAAGGGAAGGGAAGGGAAGGGAAGGGAAGGTAGGGGAAGGAAAGGAAACGAAAGGGAAGGGAAGGGAGGGAAAGAAAAGGGAAGAAAAGGGATGGGAAGAGAAGAGAAGTGAGAGAGTGAGAGAGAATCAGAAGAGGAAAATGAAAAGACGAGAAGGGGGGAAAAGGAGAGAGCGAAACATGAAGGCAGGCAGAGAGAGGTGGTAAGGGAGGGTGGGGGTAGGATGGGGTGGGAGGTGCCATGGCTGGAAGTAACGGGGGGTCTCCTGCACAAACACCACTGCCCCGCTACACACAACAAACTCACTCACCACCACCACCACCACCACCACCACACAACCACCTATAAACACATACAGTACAGGTGACACAGTTCACTACGTCCTCAAAAACAAATGAAAACATAAAACCTGAAATGTTTTGAATACAACTCCAAAATATATCAGTAGACAACACATTTATCATCCTACAACCACATCACAATTTAGAATACAGTCCCCACAACAAGATACACAACAACATAATATTATCCCCCCATAAAAAAAAAAAAAAAAAAACAGAAGACAAATCCCTGAACACAAAAATATCTCCCCAAATCAATAATAATAGTCAAACACAGATTCCCCTAAGTAACCAACCAGAGTAAAACCACAGAACATATTCAGACACTATCCATCCAAATAGCAATAATTATCTCACAGCCGCCACAACACAAATGGATCTAATGAAACTTGTGATGTGAGTCTAACCATGGAGGCTACTAGGATCTTACCTCCATGAGTCTAACCCTAGATGTGGGCCATTCTGATTAAAATTGTGATTGGTGTGTGTATTGTAAAGAACGCCTGTGTAATGTACATACAACTGAGTGAATATCAGGACGTTTGAAAGGGAATGAGTGAAAGACGGAGAATTGATGAATAGGGGAACGAATATGATAATAAGTAAATATAATGAGAAAGTAAGTAAGCAAGCGAGCGAGTGAATGAAGATGCGAGTGATGGAGTGAGTGTGAGAGAGACGTGTAAGGGATGAAGGTGGCAGCCATGTCTTCTGTCACGGGGAGTGTTGTTTACCTGTACACAGACTAACGAGTGTAAACAATCCCACGAGCCCCGCTAAACCAGAGCGTGAAAAGTCAACACCGGCAGAATGGGTCTTAATACCGGATGGCTGGGTCTTAAAACCGGCTGTCTGTCTGGGTCTCGAACCGGTTGCCCTCGTCTCAGATCGGGTGCGTCTCAAGGTCTTGGGTGCTGAATAGACTGTCTGGTTCTTAAAACAGGCTGACTGTGAGTTAAACTACATCTATTTGTTTTGAAATTAGTTTTGAGTCAGCTGATTGGATTTTAAACCTGCTTTTTAAAACTTTAATTGAAATCCGCCAGGGTCTTAAACTGACTGAATGGATCCTAAAACTGGTTGTCTAGGTTATAGTATTGACTGTCTGGTGCTCAAAATAGGGAGTCCTTTAGTATTTGCTCTCCTTGGGCTTTAATCCTTCTATCTGTGTCTAAAATCGGGTCTACAATTTGATTTCCTCAGTATCAGAACCAGCTGTAAAGAACTTAAAACCGGTTATTTGGGTTTCAAAAACCGGTTACATGGGTTGGATTCCACATCAGCAGCCTTGCCCGGGTTCCAATACTGTTACCTTTGCTTCAACAGGCTCTACGCTTCTTTGAATGTCATGTTTTTACCTCAATAAAGCGAATTCCAGGGAGGCAGAATACAACAACAATTAAGTGTCAGGCAACCCGTGAAGCAGAAAATTGAGGAAGTGCAAATATAATCCGCTTCAAGTATGTAAATAAACCTGTAAATATATCTCTAGAGCGGGAGTTTTCTTTGCCTGGCTGGAGATGTTACCACACAGGGCAGTCATTAGCAAGGATGGCTGGTGTGACAGTGGCCGTGCTGGAATGCTTCTTGTTGACAACTGCCACAGAAACAAAGTAGAGAAAATCTGGGAAAGGCTGACTCAAAAGATTGTTACGTTTTGCTGGAGATTGAAGTCACACATTACCAGGTGAGATTGTTGCAAGGTGCCATTTTCATAATACAGAGATGTTGAAGCAAAGGTGGCCAAACATTTTTATTCCTTAGTGGCTACTCTGATACTTTGTTGGCTTCAGATATTAATAAAGATGACTGACAGATTAATAATGAAAGGTCATGCAGTCCACTGTATATGTATTAGTTACAGTTCTGCTAAATAGCGTATCAAATTATCACATATATGAGAATTTCTTTATCAGCACCGAGATAGATAAGAATATATAGAACTATTATGTTGGTGAGCACACAAACCAACCCAAAAATGTTGCCATCAGAGACCATCCAATCGTACTCGCTAGTTATATAGACATCACACTCCGTCGTCTCCCTTACTTCCCAGACACTCTCATTTTCATTCCCTTCCTCTTTTTCCGCCGTGTTTTCCCTCCAGGTGTATATGGTGTAGACAAGGACCAGGCTGGCGTGACGTGGGTTATTTCTCTGTCAACACTTACTCTACACAGCACGAGTCTCACCGTTTCTGGGTTTGTCTCGTTTCCAGTCAGCCAGGGAACCGAAGTGTTTGTCCACCACACGTACTGTACACGACTTTCGTTATTAATGCCGAATGATATGCTTATGTACACAGTAATTTTTCCTTTGAGGTTACACAAAACCTCTCAGCTACATTAGAGGATGAGAAGAGGATGGGGAGGAATATGTAGGGAAAACAAATTAGGGAAGGAGGAGGTAGGGAAGGATAAGGTAAAGACAAGGGCAAAGCAGATTTTTAGAAAAGTTAAGCTCTCCCGAAGAAAGTGCACAGATGGATGTCTATGTCGAGTATATATAAGAGCAACAAAACCAACTTTTGAAAATGATATCGTCAATAAAAAATACCGGTGGCATCATGAATGAAAACATAAATAAATATATAAACTCCAATCTTCTTCACTGAAATTTGAGCATCATTACAATCATGCAGTACTTTTATAAATACTGTAAAGTCTAACCACTCATAGGTACTGTACGCTGACTCTTGAAACTTTCAGAGTGCACAAATGAAAGTGAAAAGCACTTGAAAACGTCAACCTCACTGGATCAAATACAAAGCAAGATACGGTACATCCTTATACAACGACTGGCGGTTTTGGTATTATTCTCTGCGAAACTCCAGTTTTGGCAACTATAGCATATGAGGGAAGCATTCCTAGCGTCCAAAGACTCTACAATATTTTAACTGACTCATATTCTACGTAACCTTTGAACTAGAAACATTTTATTTTAACATTACATAAGCCAAAATGTCACAAGGAAACCTACAACGTCCATGGATACTAAACAAATATAAATAAAACTATAAATAATATTAAGTTCTGGCTCACATGAGAATTAAATCTAACATTGAGGGTGGAGACTGAAGTTTTTTTGCTACGTACAGTCAACCAACCCAACTGTAGCAATATGGGCAGCGTGAGAATTACGAAATGTAGAACACATTACCATCATAAGGCCAGTGATGATAGTAGTAGTAATAGTAGTTGGTGAGGTGGGTGGGGCTGGAAGGGTGACAGAGACTCATTGTGGACCTGCGACAAAGGCAGTCCGCCACTGAACACGGCGGGCTAGCAACACTCTCAGTAGCGGGAACTAACATGGGATACTACTGTACTGCACTGAATACCTGGCAGACAAGTACTCTTATACAGACGAGCAGAAACGATCACAGTGCATACGAGCAGAGACAGTCACTATTAATACGAGCAACAGGGATAGTCACTGTAGATACGAGCAGGAGGGAGTGTCACAGTACAGGGACCACGGGGCCGATCTCACTCTTGACAAACACACACCATCACACTGACAACTCTCGACGGCACTGACACAAACATATACAAACAGTGCTGGCCAGAAGTGTTGGGTAGATGTCATGCACAGTTGTTTAAAGGGACTGCTCAGTGGTTCAGGAGGGCATGCATACAGTGGTTCACCATCAGTGGTTTGGGGAAGCAGACATAGTGGTTTAGTGGGACATGCACAGTGGTTTTGAGGGACATGATAGAATTGTGGTTCAAGGGACATGCACAGTACGTGGTTCAGGCAGGGCGGCATGCAGCAGATAGTCTTGTGTAGAGTGCTTTTCGTGCTAGACTCTGAGGATTCCCGGTCAGAGAAGTGGTCGTGCGGTCACAGTGGAGGGGAGGTGTGTAGGAATGTGTGGGAGATGTAGAGATTGACGATGTGCAGGAATATGAAGAGGTAACCTAAGTGTGGATGATGCCTTTGGAGTTTAACGTGAATAAGGTTGAAATAGGAAGGTATATTATGGAGGCTCAGAGTGTGGAAGATGTTGTAGAAGATGGCATGGAAGAAATCGTGGAGGCAGTTGTGGAATCAGTCAGGTAGACAGGTGAAGAAGATGGTCAGGGTTAGGGAGGAACAAATGCGCAGGGGAAGGAGGAGGTAGGGGGAGGGGCCGAACGTGGAAGTATGATGATGCCAGGAGGAAAGGGGATGGGAGGGGTAGGGACTAGACAGCAAAGGGGTAGTCGTACTGATGTGGGGCCAGTGATGGTGATGGTGGTGGTGGTGGTGTGGATATTGTGAGTGGTGTGGCAGAAATGGGCAGGGAATGGTGTGGCATCAAGAGGTGAGATAGGACTGGCATGACAAGGGGAAAAGTAATGCTAAGTTGAACTAAGATATGGACATATAATAAACAATTGATGGATACCACTGTCGGGAATAGGAGTATTATGAGGGATGAAATGTGGATAAAAGAATGAAAAGTGGAATGGTGGGATTGAACCAGAGGGATGGGGAGCCGGGCCAGAGGACTGGGCACACGACGTCTGGGTCCCAGGCAAGACTGATGGCACTAGACTGGACACCAGCCGGCTGGCACTCCCGCTGACAGTGTTGCCACGCCGTAATTATACTGTCCTAATCTCCTGTTGGACAGCTCACTTGATATATTACACATTTATTAAGCTACTGTTGTTGTCACAACGTCCTATATTTTAAATCTTTTTGTGCTCATTCCACAAACACGTATCATCTCTTGTTGGCTTACTGTGTGTGTAAATCAGAGAAATTAATTTCTCCACGATGGCAGTTTAACTCATATCCCTATAATTCTTAGGAAAACAAACACAAATGCACAAAAAATGTTCAATCGTCTGAATATGAGGGACTAAAGAACTGGTAGAAAGACAGACATGGAGTTGGAAGGCATGAGGAATGCTCCACAGATAGCAAGAAATGCGAGCCAATGGGCAGAGACTGGATCAGCGGTGACGACTTAACCATAAGTTAGTGTTGCTGTTCACTCAACTTGACTGACGTAACCAACTGACTGACTGGCTGGCTCACTGACTTATCAGGCCCCCTACTGACTGAACCAACGTTCGAGCTGGCGTTTCCTGCCTCACTATCGCTGACAGCAGATATTTCTAGCAGGGTTTCTTCACACAGGCGATAGAAGGACGATAAGGGGCGATAGTGAGAGCCGAGCCAGGACAGGATGCTAGCTAGAGGACTCAGAGTGTAGGATAGATAACTTTACCACCAGTCCTCAGCACTCTACAGTATATATCAGCCCCTGTCTCAAGTCCCTAACCAAGTCCTCTGTAATCGTCACCAGTCACAAGCCCCCCCAGATGCTAGCCCAAGTCCTCAGTTTCAAACCCCAGCCCCTAGTCCTCGTCACCAACTCTCAGCCCTCAGTCCCCAGTCCTTGTCCCAAGCCCTATAGGTACTCAACACCAGTCCTCAGCATGTCACCAGCCCTTACTACCCGTCAGCGTCAAAACCCCAATCCTCAGCCTCGCCTATATAATGTAAATATATTCGTCATCAGTCCTCACACACATACACACACACATTCTCTCTCTCTCCTCTCTCTCTCTCTCTCTCTCTCTCTCTCTCTCTCTCTCTCTCTCTCTCTCTCTCTCCTATTTTTAAAACGCTATTGTTGTTTTCCAGTGCCTGTTGTGTGTGTGAGAGTGAGGGGGACGGGGGTGGGGGGTGGAGGGAAGGGTGAAGAGCTGCCCCTTCACCTGTCCCCTCCCCGGAAGAGGCTCACGTACACACACACACACACACACACACACACACACACACACACACAAACACTCACACGCAATTATACGAGTACTGTATATATGCGGTACTCTCTCACACAGGCACACTGACACATATGCAGAGACACACATAAGCGCATGCATTATAACGACACATACACATACACACACTCTGATATACAAATTAGCAAAGAAATTCAGCACCACATCCGTATACACAACACGTTAACGAATGCGCTCATACATACATAAATACATACATACATATCACCATTTACACCCTCACTTACTCAAATACAAAAAAAAAAAAAAAAATGTCAGACAACACATACACATAATCTCAAATAAACCAAAACAAAACACACTTACACACACACATACAAAAAAAAAAAAAAGTCAGACAACACATAATTATACATAATCTAAAAAAAAATAAAAACGAAACAAAACATACTTACACACACACACATACAAAAAAAAAAAAAGTCAGACAACACATGCACATAATCTAGAAAAAAAAAAAAAAAAAAAAACGAACACAAAACACACACAAAAAAAAAAAAGTCAGACAAACACATACACATAATCTCAAATAAATCGAAACAAAACACACACACACACACCACACACACACACACAAGCGGGGTCAAGGGAAAGCCCAGGATATCCGGCCAGTTGTGGTCAGACGTCGATTCAACCAGCACCAGGGAACGGGATCTCTCCTTTCTTCCTTCCTTCCTTCCTTCCTCTCTCCCCATTACCCTTCCCTCTCACTTTCACTACTCTCTCTCTCTCTCTCTCTCTCTCTCTCTCTCTCTCTCTCTCTCTCTCTCTCTTCCTTCCTTCCTCTCCTCCCCCATTACCCTTCCCTCTCACTTTCACTACTCTCTACCTCTCTCTCTCTCTCTCTTCCTTCCTTCCTCCCTCTCTCCTCATTACCCCCCCCCCTCTCTCTCTCTCTCTCTCTCTCTCTCTCTCTCTCTCTCTATCTCTCTCTCCTCTCTCTCTCTCTCTCTCTCTCTCGTTTTCATCCCATTACAGCCTCTATATACTTGCATGTCCTTTCCTGCTCTGCCCTCTTCCCATTCCCTATTCTGGCTCTTTTCCCTTTCACTGTCTTCCTTCTTCTCATTTCTTCTTCTTCTTCTTTGCCTCTCCTCCACTTCCTTACCCATCTTATTCTACTCATTCCTCTTCCCTTGTCTTCCCTTCCTCTTCCCTAGCTGTTTTTATTCCATTTTCCAGCCTCTCCTCCTCCTCCTCCTCCTCCTCTTCTCTACCTCTAATCCAATTCTCTGCCTCTTTGCCCCCTTCCCTCCACCTCCCCCCCCTGCCCCCCCCCCCCCCCACCCCCCAACTTCCGCCACCCGGGGTTACTAAGATCCACTCACTACCACCCCCGGGTTCATCTCCCTGATAATTTGAAAACCTGTCCTATTTTCATCTCGCTTCAGCTCCCTCACATCCGCCCTCCTCATCCACCCCCTTTCATTCTCTCTTTCCAGTGCTCCTGTTTTCCCTCTCTCTCTCTCTCTCTCTCCTCTCTCTCTCTCTCTCCTCTCTCTCTCTCTCTCTCTCTCTCTCTCTCTCTCTCACCACACACATCCGCCCTCCTCATCCACCCCCTTTCATTCTCTCTTTCCAGTGCTCCTGTTTTCCCCTCTCTCTCTCTCTCTTCTCTCTCTCTCTCTCTCTCTCTCTCTCTCTCTCTCTCTCACATCCGCCTCCTCATCCACCCCTTTCATTCTCTCTTTCCAGTGCTCCTGTTTTCCCTCTCTCTCTCTCTCTCTCTCTCTCTCTCTCTCTCTCTCTCTCTCTCTCTCTCTCTCCGTAATTTCCTCCACTGTTATTCTCAAATTTTATTCCTTATGTTTTTATCACTACTCTTAATTCTCCAGTTATCTCGTGAGGTTCATCAGCCTCTGCTTTTGTTATTTCGCTTCATTCTCATTTTTCTATAGGTAATTATTATCATCTATCTCTCATCCCGGTTCCTCCTTCCTCATCCCCATCTCTATAGTCTATTTATCCATTGTCTTCTTCAGTGTCTGTAGTAAAAAAAAAAAAAAAAAAAAAAAAAAAAAAAATAATAATAATAATAATATTCACAAGTCAATCACACCCAACATCTCCTAGTCCCCTCTCTAACTCTCAAATGGATACCAAAAGACATATTATACCAACATCAACACGACTATTCTCCAAAACATGTACACCATCCAATTCACACACACACACACACACACACACACACACACACAAACATATACACACACACACACACACACACACACACACAAACACACACATAAATAAAGGCCCATCATTGGATCATACAAAATAGAGCAGTATGTCTTTCTTTGTATTGCTTCCCTTCCACTCGTGCTCCTCTCATCTCGTTAACAGGGTGACTTATAACACCTCTATAATTATGGCAGTCCACTACGCAGTAACACCAGCGCTCTCTCTTCCAGTCCACAGGTGAGCCATTTACTGCTTTTATTATATTTAGTCATGCATACGAGATCGAGTGTTTACGTATTCATAAGTGTTACGAGTTCAAGTAGGGGGACAGGCTTAGGGGGGGGGGGGGGGGGTTAGGGGGGGGTGCGGGAATAGGGGACAGGCTTTCTACCCACCCCAAGCCTGTTCCCCTATTCCCTCACCCCCCCAAGCCTGTCCCCTACTCCCCGCACCCCCTTAAATGACACCATCACCACCTTTAACAACAACAACAACAACAACCACTAAGTGTAAACAAATCGATCCTGTACGCCACGACCACAACGGGAGGAGGCGGCACCAAATTATGACGACCCACGTAATGTTTGTCACACACGTAGGATTGGTCACGTGAGAACTGGGTGGAAGAGGGTATATAGAGGTGGAGGTATAGAGTGGGTGGTGGGAAGGAAGGAAGGAAGGATGGGGTGTGGTGATCAGGGGATTATGAAAGTGGAAATGTGGATATATAGGAGGGAAGGACAGGATGGGATGGGTAAGGGACACAGTGAATGGCAGATGGATTGGTTGAGTATAGGTGGGAAGTGGAATGGACTGTATGATAAGCATAGGTTGGTTAGAGCTGTGTCGAGGTGTGTTGAAAGGCAGTAGAGTGAGAAAGGATAAGGAGTGAGTCAGTGAATGTGTGAATTAGTCATTAAATCGGGGAGAACAGGAAAGAACGTCTATGTGTGTGAGAGAGAGAGAGAGAGGGAAACGTGGTGGGAATGATGGAGAAAACTATGGAAACTGAAAGGGCAACGAGAGAGAGAGAGAGAGAGAGAGAGAGAGAGAGAGAGAGAGAGAGAGAGAGAGAGAGAGAGAGAGAGAGAGAGAGAGAGAGAGAGAGAGAGAGAGAGAGAGAGAGAGAGAGAGAGAGAAACAGTAAGATCTAAACAGACTGAAACCAGTAATAGACCAAGTATGTGAGTGAGAAAATGAGAGAGTGAGTGAGTGAGTGAGAGGCAGAAGGAGAAGAAAGTGAAGTGGTTGAATGAATATGTATGTGAATAAAAATGAGTAGGTGAGTGAGAGCGAGGAAGGGCGAGGTGGATAAATAGTAAGAGTGAATGACTAAACAAGTAAGTGAGTAAGCGAGTGAGTGTGTGAGGGAGGGTGGGGGGGAGGGGTTACCAACTTTTCACAAACATGGGTGGAGTGCCCCGAGCCTAACATCCGGCCCCAACACCAACACCACCACTAACACCACCTTCACTACCACCAACACCACAACCATCACCATCACTAACACCTCCTCCTTCTCCACCAATACCACCACCACAAACAACAACCACAACTTCAACATTACCACAGCCACCACCAACAACACCACCACAACAACCACAACTTCAACATTACCACAGCCACCAACAACACACCACCACAACAACCACAACTTCAACATTACCACAGCTACCAACAACAACACCACCACAACAACCACAACTTCAACATTACCACAGCTACCAACAACACCACCACCACAACAACCACAACTTCAACATTACCACAGCTACCAACAACAACACCACCACAACAACCACAACTTCAACATTACCACAGCTACCAACAACAACACCACCATAACAACCACAACTTCAACATTACCACAGCTACCAACAACACCACCACCACAAACAACCACAACTTCAACATTACCACAGCTACCAACAACACCACCACCACAACAACCACAACTTCAACATTACCACAGCCACCACCACCACCAACAACAACACCACCACAACAACCACAACTTCAACATTACCACAGCCACCACCACCACCACCAACAACAACACCACTTCTGCTGCTGTTACCCCCCTGTATGTAATGGTCCTTAACGCCTGTCACCTTTCATTTAGGGGTTTGAACACGTCCCTTATTATACCTGACCTCACCAAGCCTGTCCCCTGCCTTGTCTTGCCTTGCCTTGCCTTGCCCTGCCTTGTTCTGCCTTGCTGTTGCTTCTGGGTTTAACTTTCCTTCCACTGACACATCGTAACCATCTCTTCATGCATATATCTTTGCACCCCCCTCCGACACACACACACACACACACACACACACACACATAATATATACACACATTCTTAATCCCTATACATTCTAGCTCCGCCCCCTACACACACTCCCATGCCCATCCTTCAATCGCAAATCTACTTAAAATATATCCTCCTATCTCCACTTCAAATAAACTTTAAATATGCTAGGCAATCTCCTTTCAAAAGAGGTAAACACTCGAATTTTCGTCCACGACAGACAGTGCCTCCTGGTGTGAATATCTACAGCAGGGTCTCTACTTCTTGAACGATAGGGATTCTCTTGCGTCATACAAAATCGTCTGGCGTGTGTCGAATAATAATACTATCTAAGACTTGAGCCACTGATTAAAAGGTTAATTGATGAAGTTTTCAGTCGTCCCTCCCACGAAATAAATTAATAACCTGGTTGTGAGCGAAGGAATAATTAAGTAAACGACGTCAGCCCCATCGTTTTAAGGCTAATACTAAGGGGACCTGTTAGGGACTCTTGTGGGGAATTCTGGCGATGCTGGTGGAGAAACGGAAACTCCTCACACCTGGCTAGCAAGGTAAACACCACGACACTCACACTCTCTCTCACACACACACACACCACTACATCTACTCACACACACACCACTACACCCTACTCACACACACACCACTACACCTACTCACACATACACCCCTACACATACTCACTCACACACCACAACAACTACTCACACACAGATATAATCCACCTCTCACTTACATTCACACACACACACCCCCCACCTACTCACCTACATTCATATACACACACAAACCTACATTCTCACTCCCTTTGCAAACATATATAGCAGTTACGCTCACTTAGTCATGCACACACAACTACACACCTACATACACACACGCCTACACTCAGGTTGACACTTACACACATAATTATACAAACAACAAACACATATATATTTACTAACGTTCACCTCCATCTAAGCGCATAGACACCAAATTTCCCACCAACACACACACACACACACACCTCATTTAATCACATATACACTCACACACATTTAAACCTACACACACACACACCACACACACCTGGAGATATCGTGAACTCTCCTTTCACAAGTAATAACACTGACGAATGGATGTGGCGACTGTCCATCTCTCTCTCTCTCTCTCTCTCTCTCTCTCTCTCTCTCTCTCTCTCTCTCTCTCTCTCTCTCTCTCTGTTGTGTGTGTATCAGCGTGACTGTGTATGTGTGATCATGTTTTTGTGTGCGTGTGTGTGTGTGAGTGAGTGAGTGTGTGTGTGTGTGTGTGTGTGTGTGTGTGTGTGTGTGTGTGTGTGTGTGTGTGTGTGTGGTGTGTGTGTGTGTGTGTGTGTGTGTGTGTGTGTGTGTATGTGTGTGTGTGTGTGTGTGTGTGTGTGTGTGTGTGTGTCCTTTATTTACTTGAACCTGGGCGGTGGGTCGCGGATCAAAAGGTGCCGCTTGGACCTTGTTTACGCCGCCACGGGTCTGGCTAAAGAGCGGGGCGGGTGGACAGGACCCCCGGAGTACCCCTGGAACCCCAACCAGTCACACCCTCACAGAAAAAAACTCGCTGACTGTCCCTCTGATGGATGTTATTATGACTCCTAATTGAGTTCGTCGTGATTGATTTCTGTGAGATAAGAATTCCCGGCATCCTTAAGTGGAGAAAAGGCAATTAAAAGTGAGCTAACAAATAAATCGTGAAATGAAAGCAAACTTCCTCTGTCTGACTGGATGAAACTACAATTCTTGCCATAACAAATGACATGATGATAACATGCTGTAGTTTTATGGTCACTATATGACAAATTTATTCACAGATCGTTTCATATGGACTGAACTATTAAATGGAAACACAAACATGCAAAAGAAAGTGAAAACAATAGCTTGCTTAAGGACCCCTGTGATCGTTTAGGAGGCTTGGTGGCTTCTGATTCCTCCCACCTATGCCTCGAAACAAGCTCCTTCAATACGGGTGGTGTTTCATGGCAATGTTTGAAGGACTTCGCTAAACTCCAATTCTCTGACTACATCACAGGGTCCCTTAAGTCACTCCAGGCAAATCAACAAACCACATCATAAAATCAACAAGGGTCATTCTAGCACCAGACTACTAAAGGCCATATGGCACTGGAAAACAATAAGATGTCGTCCGAGTACCCAACTAAATCCACATGGAAACACAGGGAAACAAACCAACGTGAGATCCTCCTCCTCCTCCTCCTCATCCTAATCCACCCTGTACAAGTCTAGTCCAGGGTAGAGATGACGACAAGGTTACCGCCGCCAACCACTGAGGAGGGACGTGATGAACAAAGGTGGTTTTGAGAAGGTGCGGGCAGGCATGAAGGGACAGACACGGAACTATGGGTCCTTCTCCTTCCTAGTCGTTCGGGTCGACTTTATATTTCTTGCCTATTTTTTTATTTCTAAGCAGCCAAAACACAACCATCGAGAGAAGTAAGCATCAGTGATCGTGTTTGTGAGATGTGCAGGAGTCATTTTCATTACCTATAGATAACATGGAGTTTCATAGGTGGATGTAGAGATAATGATGAGATTCTACACTTGCCGTCGTGTTTACAGTAAGTCTCTCGTGTTTAACCAAGATGACAACAATTAGGGACAATTACTATACAACCTTACATTACATTACCTGCAGGTAGGGCCTGATGCCAAACTTACCTGTTCCCACG
>JAWQEG010007647.1:0-23768 GCA_033782935.1 Petrolisthes cinctipes
TTAGATGAGAGGGAGGGGTAGAGTAAGGGTAAGGGAGGGGGAGGGGAGGGGAGGGAGGGGTAGAGTAAGGGGTAAGGGAGGGGGAGGGCAGGGAGGAAGGGATGAGGGAAAGAGGAGAGGTTTGGAAGAGAGGAGGGGGTTGGAGAGAGAAGGTGAAAAATTGAACTTACTGGAATATATAAAATGTGACCTGGCAAAATTTACATAGCATTAATGTGATCAGAGTTAATGAATCAATGCACAATATAAAATATAACTACCAAGAACATGTGTGTGTGTCCAAGGTAAAGTTTATAATTATATACAAGTAGAGTAAAGTAACTTGTCTCTTTTTGGCAACATTTCACCAATACAAAAAACATCATAAGACAAGAAAAAGAAAACATACAAATAATATATAACACATGTAATATTCTCAAGATTTTATACACACACACACACACACACACAGACAGACACATACAGACACAAACACACACAAACACATACACACACACACAAACACACACACACACACACACACAGACACACACACACAAACACACACAGACACATACACACACACAAACACACACAGACACAGACACACACACAAATTAATATTGGAGGGCTAGGCCTACTTCTCGTTTCTCCAAACTATACCACGAAGTAGGTCCTCTATTCTGCATAATTTGGAGGAGTTGACCCCCTTAATAAGGTTCCATGCAAAAATCCAGTTACTTTTCTTATATTAGGGGCAGACCACCTCGTTTAGACAGTGCTGTGTGGGTAGGGACTGCTTATCTGTATAAAAAACTCTCTCTCTCTCTCTCTCTCTCTCTCTCTCTCTCTCTCTCTCTCTCTCTTATCACTAGCTTATACAATAATAATGTCATCTATATGCATAATATAATCTGATATAATATATATTGTACCATGTTTGTCACTCCATGAGTGTAATAAATTAATTAAAACAAAACAAAAAAAATCTCTCTCTCTTAGTTTGTCTCCCACCCCTACTCCTCTCTCTCTTACTCTCTCTCTCTCTCTTAGATTGTCTCCCTCCCCTCCCCTCCTCGCTCTCTCTCTCTCTCTCTCTCTCTCTCTCTCATCTTTATCATTCTCCTCACAGTAACCACAATTTGTATTCATTTCCCTCTCACACACTCTCCCATACCCGTCTATTGTAGGACAAGGCTTTTAGAAACGAGGAAGAGGGGGGGGGATATTTGGGTGGCAGTGTTAAGTGCTGGTGTGAGAGAGAGAGAGAGAGAGAGAGAGAGAGAGAGAGAGAGAGAGAGAGAGAGAGAGAGAGAGAGAGAGAGAGAGAGAGAGAGAGAGAGTCTAAGTGTGAGAGTGTGTCTAAGTGTGTGTGTGTGTGTGTGTGTGTGTGTGTGTGTGTGAACCAATTACAACACATATCCTATCTCATATAATACATACTGGAACTGTTTTCTTTCTCCATCTGGCTATTGGAAGCAGACCTGGATACTTATTATGCCTCGTGACTGTACAGAAACGGAGCCCCCCCCCTTCCCCCCTTTTAGACCAGAGCAATAGTAACTAAAAAAATAATAATAATAATAATAATGGCAGTCCTGATATGGTAACAGTGTGGCTGACGTAGGGGGGAGGGGTAGAGTTGGGGTGAGGGGGTGGGGAGTAAGAATAGGGGGGGTGTAGAGAGGGGGTTCAACTCTAACCTAATGGATCAGTTTCTTATATGAGTGACTGTACATTCCCACCCCCACCACCACCACCAACATCATCTTCTCCACCTCAACTCACTCACTCTGTCTATCTCTAACCCGTCCGACACCTTCGCTGTTTCCTTTGTTAATTACACACCTTCCTAATTGTACGGGAAGGGAATTAATCGGCCTCTAATTGCTTCATTAATCGTGCATCATTAATTAATCGGTTCGTGATATAATTATGCATTCTAGATTGCAGTCAGTAGCAGTATTGACGGTGATATGGGTAATGGTTGCATCAGTAATATTGCATCATTAAGTTAAGTTACATTATACAGTATTATAGACTCTAGTAACAATTTATATAAGGGGTTAGTAATAGTGTACTCATACTTTTGGTACACACGCAATCCAAAATTTTTATCCATGCAGGTATTTTGAAGTTTCAATTCATTTGATATAGTAGTGAACCAATTACAACGTTTTATCCCGTTTCATATTTGTTTGAGCTCGTTTTAACACTCGAGCAAGCTATTCGAAGCAAGCCTGGATACATATATTAAATCGTGAGTGTACAGTCACGAGCACTAATAAGTATCCAGGTGTGCTTCGAATATCTAGAGACAGTAAGAAAATGCACAATAAGACCGCCATTGGAATTTGTTCGTTTGTGATTTGGACTGTTCAAAGCTTCAACAAAACTGTATACTTATTAGTGCTCGTGACTGTACATTGGAGAGCCTTGACTCCTCCAATGTACTGTATGCCAGGAAATAGGATCAGAGTAATAAATAATTATGGTGGCTTGTTGTTGTTGTTTGGAGTAATCACTTGCTCCAGATTTATCACCAACACTATAGGCCTAATCTGTAATTCTCCTTAAGCGACAGAAAAATGACTGCCATAGGCTTGGAAGACCCTGAAGAAAGAGGGACAGATAGTACGAAGGCAATAAAAGGAATGTAGGGACAGCTAAAACATAAGAAATAGATGTATGGGAAGGACAGTTAAAGAATCAAGAGGGAGTGGCTGGGGCCGAAAGGGTGCCCAAACCCTTAAAGCAATGCCCCACATCACCTCAGACAATACCACCGGGACTGAATGATTAGGATAGGCATTCGATAATATTAGGTGCTCGTATTGATTGAGATCACCGACAGCAAATAGTCTATAGACAACACATTGTTCTCCCCTCAAGTCGCACAGATACACAATAACATAGGTAGAATATATAATCGTACACATAAAAACTTTCACACATACAAACCCGTACAAATACAAAATTGTACAGATACAAGAACGCACAAATACAAAATCACACAGCTACATAACCGTACACATACAAATCACACAGACATAAAATCGCACAGCAACAAAATTGCACAGATACGTAATCGCACACTTATAAAATCGCACAGATTCAAAATTTCACAAATACAAAATCGTACAGATACAAAATGTCTGGCTAATTGGCAAGACCCTCAGCTTCCACTCATTAAATTTCACTTGCAGATTTTGACGTCGTTAGTCCTGGCACCAACGTTTACTTTTTCTATTTGGGAATTATTTTCTTTTACCAGTCACGGGCTGGGGAATATCACACATATTTTATTACAGTGCTAGATAAAGAATATTCCTAACATATTTATATCATATAAAGTATAAAGAATATTTATAAGATATTCATAACATATAAAGTATATTCCTAACATAAAGTATTAAGAATATTCATAACATATTAATAAAGTATAAAGTATATTCATAAAGCATAAAGTATATTCATAACATATTCCTATCCACTCTGCTATCACATCAAGACAAGTAGGAAACCTATACATACTGTCTTGTTGCTTTTAATATAATCAATTTTTTCACATTTTGGACATTATTTACCCAGAATAATGCCGAATGCGTATAAAAATCTGTCAGCAATTAAAAAACCAAAACAATACAATACGAATCCTTTTTACTTCAATATTGAGAACGATGTGAACTAAAGGCTGAGAGTCAGTTTATTGTCCTCACCTGTGAAACACAACAGATAATTTCGTTCGGGATGCATAGATACATTTCGTTTGAAGAAGCATAAATCGTAGTAGTAGGCTATGGAGGAGAGATGGATGGAGATTGAGTGTTCCAAGGTTCACTATCCTAGTTGTGTGTGTGTGTCCCAGAGTTGACCAGTTGTGTGTGTGTGTGTGTGTGTGTCCCAGAGTAGACCAGTTTTGTGTGTGTGTGTGTGTGTGTTCCAGAGTTGATCAGTTGTGTGTGTGTGTGTGTGTGTGTTCCAGAGTAGACTAGCTGTGTTTATGACAGTCTGAGAGTACCGGTCATAGGCTATCCATATCATACTGTACGTAGACGTGTAGTTTATACGATATGAATACAATGCTGGCCAAGGGAATATGACATGTAGGCCAAAAAATGCATATGTATTACTGGAAGTGCATAAATCCATTTAGTTATTCCGGAAGGTGAGACAGGGAGCATTGAACCCCACACAGTGTTATTGCCACCTTCGTTGTGTAAACATTGTGCCACCCTTCCACTGGGGACATTTTATTGTAGTACCTCCATAAACCTCTTATACTCTTATACAGTAATCCTTCTTTTTCCACTGGTGTTGTTATGGGTGTGTATTGATCTGTTTGTAATGAATCTATGTATAGTAAACCCTCTTTGTATAGTACACACTCGTATACAGTAATGAATCTATGTACAGGTAACCTTCTTTGTATATTACACACCCATATAGCCTACAGGAATGAATCTATGTACTCGTTAAACTACATATTTATACTCAGAATCTATATCTCTTGATCACATGTAATACAGTATGTAAGTACAGTACATATAGAAAATAACTTGGACCAAACTGCTATGACTAACGTTTGTGTATGACAGTGGAGAGCAAATGTTAATCCTGCCTCCGAACAAACATAACACTTGGTCAGTAATATCTGCATGAGAAAATAATCTGACTCATGTCTTGATGGAACTGCGGAGTAGTTTGGGAGAAACGAAGTTGGGTCAGAAGGTCATACAGGCATGAGTTCACATCAGATAGTCGAGCCTCCTACCATATCATAAGAATATAGAATCATTTTCTTTCCAACCTCTAATGGGGTAAGAACTACTACCCCAGTCTCGCTCTCGCTGTACAAGGAATATAATTTAGAAGTCTCAATAAATCCTCAACACAACTGAGAGACTATCACAACGCTACTACACTCATCATCATATCTGGTCATTATCACTACCCACAACAACTATGTACAGTAAACTCTCTTTGTAAATTACACACTCATATAGGCTACAGTAATGAATATATGTAGAGTAAAACCTCCCTGCAAATGACACACTCATATACAGTAATGAATCTATATAGCCTACAGTAAAATCCACTTTGTACATTTCACACTCATGGACAGTATTGCCTTGTTTTCCACTGGTTGTGTTATGGGTGTGTATTGCATTGTTTGTAAGAATTCGTGTACAGTAAAATTGCAAACCCCCTTTGTACTGTACATTACACATACATAAACACAGTGGATAATGAGTGTTTAACTGTACACACACTCATAGCAAACAGTATAATACGGTACCCATAACAACAGTGTATAATGAGGGTTTATTGTACTAACTTGCTTCACCCACTACTCACCTCTTTTTTAGTATATATTTCTTGTCTGTTCTTTACTGTTGCATTGTACCTGATTTCTTTTACATTAATATTCACCCTCTTTCCTGTCAGTCAACTTTTTATTTAAATCTCTTGTTTATTTTACAATATCTAATACTACTACTGTACATACTCAGTTAGAGTTCTTTCCTTCAAATTATTTCGTGGTTTGTGTCCCACCTGCCCCCCTTTACAAACACCTGACTCCTTTTACCGGTACCTTAGCAATCACATTACTGGAATTGAAAGGAGCATTGTTGTTGATTTTCGTGGCAGTTTCGGTATTTCCATACTAGCAAAGCTGTACAATCGTTGACATAAGTATCAATACACTTATGGATAACTCAAATATATTACTGATTAATGTTTTTACGTTCTCATATGATGTTATTGTTTTGAAGAGTGAGTAGCAGTTTGTAGTAAACCAGAAGATGACACTTAATCTTCTTAATGGAATATTTCTCAGTTAACGAACAGAGGGAGGCTGTCAAACTTTACACGGATCACTCAGTGTGGATGATTATTATTGTCCGAGATTGTACATTATTTTTAAACGCCCATTGGTTACATGACTAAATTGAAGAGGAAAAAAGAGAAGTGTGTAAGACCCTGTAGGACGAGGGAGAAGGTGATAGAGAGGTGGGACAGCAAGCACGTAAGATATAGAAAGAATTGAAGTGAGAAAAAAGTGGGGTGGGGGAGGGAGGGTGAGAAGTGTGGAGGGAGGGTGAGGAGTGAGGAGGGAAAATGAGGAGTGGGAAGGGAAAGTGAGGAGGGAGAATGAGAAATAGGGAGGGAAAGTGAGGAGTAAGGAAGGCATATGAGAAATAGGGAGGGAGGAAGAGAAATGAGGAGGGAGGATGAGGAGTAGGCAGGGAAACTGAGTGAGAAGTGAGGAAGGAGGGTGAGAAGTAGATAGGGAGGGAGGGAGAGAAGCATGAAGGTACATAGAGAGAAGTGAGGAGGGAGGATGAGGAGTAGGGAGGGAGGGAGAGAAGTGAGGGGGGAGGATGAGGAGTAGGGAGGGAGGGAGGGAGGGAGAGAAGCATGGAGGTAGAGAGAAGTGAGGGGGGAGGATGAGGAGTAGGTAGGGAGGGAGGGAGGGAGAGTGAGGATACCTATCACCTCAGGCATCAGGTGAGAGGAGGTCGTGTTGCACCATCTTTTATCTGACTACAAACACCATCCACCCTTCCTCACGCAATCACCATCAACCTCCCACCCCACCCCAGACCAATGTCTCTCTTGGGCCTTGTAAACAGAGGTCAGGACAGGGTGTAAATATCTTCCTTATTCAACGACTACCTATCCTCATCTATTTCTTTCTTTTACGTATTGATCAAGTGAGCATCAACAATCGTGTACCGAGATGTGGAGATAAATATTGTTATTGTTATTATTATTATTATTATTATTACGGTATCATTATTATTATTATTACGAATGAAAGAGAAAGAAAGATTGGGCAGATCGAAACGGGGGCCCACCAAACCCTAAAGTTGTAGCCCACCCTCTAACAGGCAAAACCCATTTCCCCTCACCTTACTATATACAAAGGCTTACACCCCACAGTTTGTAGGAATCAGTAACCCACCTAACTTTACCCCTTGCCTTCTTGCTTACCACATATCCACACTCATTCCCACCTTTCCACGATTCTTATAGAGGCTAACTTTTCTTTCCCAACTTTCAAAGACACGGAAAATGTGATAGAATATATTAGTGGTTTGAGAGAGAGAGAGAGAGAGAGAGAGAGAGAGAGAGAGAGAGAGAGAGAGAGAGAGAGAGAGAGCACCAGTGTCTGGGTGCAACATAGTTAGTCTTAAAGTTAGTAACCCAGGGACGGTATTCATAAAACCTCTCAAAGTTTGCTACACTAGTTCGTACGTTTGTAGAACTGACCTATCTACCTACCTATTTAATTGTCTATCTATTTATCTATCTATCTGTCTACATGCGTATCTCTCCCCATCTGTCTATCTTCCTATCTAATTATCTATATATTTATCTGTCTATCTACCTACCCATCTGTCTCTCTTCCTATCTAATTATCTATATATTTATCTGTCTATCTACCTACCTATCTATGCATGTCTCTACCCATCTGTCTATCTACCTATCTAATTGTCTATCTATTTATCTATCTACCTATCTATGAGTGTTTCTACCCATCTGTATATCTACTTATCTAATTGTCTATCTATTTAACTATCTCTCTATCTACCTATTTATCAGTCTATCTACCTATCTCTGTGTATTTCTACCCATCTGTATATCAACTTATCTAATTGTCTATCTATTTAACTATCTCTCTATCTACCTATTTATCAGTCTATCTACCTATCTCTGTGTATTTCTACCCATCTGTATATCTACCTATCTAATTATCTCTGTATATCTGTCTATCTACCTATTTATCAGTCTATCTACCTATCTCTGCGTGTTTCTACCCATCTGTCTATCTACCTATCTAATTGTCTATCTATATATCTAAGTGTGTATCTACCTGTCTATCTGTCATAAGGCCTCAATTGGAAGTAGTGGACCATTTTATTTCCTCATCTTGAAGTACGAGTCTATGTTATGGTTTCAAAGGCAGTGTTGCTATGGGTTCTGGTTAATAAATATGGGTTCTGACATACACACACACACACACAAACACATACATAGACACACACATATACATACATTCATCCACACATACATAAATTCAACCATCCACACATACACATACATACATACATACACACGCATATCCACACAAAATACATACATACACACGCACATCCACACACACATCCACACACACACACACTCCTCTTATCATCCCCACCCACCATCCCACACATGACCTTCATCCATCAATTCTTGGACAGTGTTTTTCCGAGCGTAGCGACAGGGCCAGAAATTGTCCCTTTCCAAGACTGTATGAGTGTGTGTGTGTGTGTGTGTGTGTGTGTGTGTATTCATAAATTGCCCCATTCTCAAGACAGTGTGTGTGTGTTACTGTATTCGGGCATGTATACTTGTGTGTGTGTGATAAGAGGAGTGTGTGATACTGTATTCGTGCATGCATACTTGTGGTGTGTGTGTGTGTGTGTGTATGTGTTGGGAGGGGCCAGAATTTGTCGCTGTTTCTCAAGACAGTGAGGTGGATGTTTTCAACTCGTCCATCTTGTCGACAGCTATTGTTCCCCTTGCCTTGTGGGTCTCACGATAATTTATTTGGGCCACGGGATATTTTCTCTTTCCGTGTCCATCTCCTCCTCCTCCTCCTCCTCCTCTTCCTCCTCCTCCTCCTTCTAGTCCTCTTACCCCTCCTCCTCCCCTCCTCTCTCCTACTTCAATTACTTTTTCTCCTTCTCCTCCTCCTCCTTCTAATCCTCCTCCCCCTCCTCCTCCTCTTCTTCTTCCTCCTCCTCCTCCTTCTAGTCCTCCTCCTCCTCTTCCTGCTCCTCCTTTCTACGACTTCATCTTCTTTTTCCCCTCCTCCTCTTCCTCTTCCTCCGAGACGAGAAACTTGCATGCAAAATATCCAAACTCCCCGAGGATACAAAAATAGCAAGCAAAACGACCTCAATGCAAGACCGTAAAAATTTGCAAAATGATCCAGACACTTTACCGAGGTGGACCGAAATAGAGCAGATGAATTTCAATACAGGAAGGAAACAACAACACAAAATGGAATTACCAGATAAATGGCGTTCAATTGTCAAGCGTGATAAAGAAGAAAGATCTTGGTATCATGGTGACAAGCGACCTAAAACTAAGTATGCAGTGTACCCAAGTAGTAAAAACAGCAAACAAACTCTATAGTGGTATTTATAGGAAGAGCTTTGTAATTTAAATCGGGAAACACACATCCTTAGACTACACAATTCGCTAGTTCGCCCCCTTCTAGAATAGCCTACTGTGGCTAATTTTGGTCATCCTACTTCAAAAAGTACTGTACATAGATAATGATAAAATTATTACAACACAGAGTAACAAATATGATTCCCAGACTGAGAAATAAAGCGGATGAAGTGAGGGTTAAAGAGTTAAATGTTTCCATCCAGCTTAAGGGGCCCTGTGTCATAGTCAGAAAATTGGAGGTAGAGTCCTTCAAATATTGCCATGAAACACCACCTGAATGGAAGGAGCTTGTTTTGTGGCATAGTCAGGAGGAATCAGAAGCCTCCAATTTTTATACACGATCACAGGGTCCTTAACGAAACGTAGATTACGAGGTGACCAAAAAAGATCCAAAATGTTTAAAGGTTTTACTAATCGAAGCCTAAATATTTACAACTTTATCATTATTGACGAGTAAAATGCAAGTAGAAAATACGGATATAAAATCATGGGCAAACGTTTCTGTACAAATGAAGATAAACACTGCTTTAATCGCATGGTAAATATTTGAAATGGCCTCACTGCCTGCAAACCTTGTAAACACCAACACAATAGAAACTCCCGAGAAACATTTAGACAAAAATTCCGATAGCAGCCCCCAACTGGCATTATTTACTATAGAATGGTCGATACGCACTAATCTCTGTTGACAGTTTAAGATGCAGTGCTAAATCAACTGTATAATAGAACAACTTTCCCTCGTTCTTTCCTGTTCGAAATTCCAAAGCAGTTTTTCCATACTGCGTGGTCTCCCTTCCAACTATTTCATTGCCAAAGAAAGCTGGAGGGACTGGTGGGTGGGGAGGAGCCTTCCACTATTTTATCCTAGACCCAAACAGCCTCGTAAGAACCAACAGGTTTGCTGTTGTTTGTATTTCTTTGTATTCCTCCTTTCTCTTACTTCATCTTCTTTTTCTCCCCTTCCTCCTCCTTCTCTTTTCTCCTTCTTCTTTCTCTCCTCCTCCAGTGAGTGGTGAAAATAGTAATAACGAAGAAAATCAATTACAATCATACTTAAGAAACAGTGATGGACATAGTGACAACCAAGTGGAAATGACAATTGTGGAAGATTATCTCTCTCTCTCTCTCTCTCTCTCTCTCTCTTGGCTATTGTGTTGTGAAATGTGTGCCCCTCATTTTACCCTCTTTAGTTTCCCATTAAGTGATAGAGAGATTATTGGTAAAGACCTACAGTAACTGGAATATAATGAAGGGTAAGGGAGGGAGGGAATAATACGAGACAGCGAGCAACTGCATATTAGGATAGGGAAAAAAAATGTACAGTAGACCTTGTATATACAATGAATAAATCCTTGTATTCACCACTTCATTTCAGATTACTCCCTCATAGAAGACCACCAAATGCTTCGTCGCTCAATACTTATTATTTTGCAATACCAATTAAGCGACAAGAACCTTATCCTCGAAGTAGGCTAGTAGTTTATTTAATAATGCCACCCAAAGTGTCACCACGCCCAAGGAGGTGCGATAACCATAGACTGCCAAACTTGATATTACCTGTAGCTTAGTTACGTGAGCGAAAGACAAGGGTCAAGAAAATGAATAGCCTAGTGTAGCAATTGCCAATCTTACTATCTTCCCACATTTATTTATATTCTAACTTGGGTCCGGAGTTTGGGATGGATCTCACCCAACAAATTCAATTAACCCTGCTATGGGCCTTTTCACAGTCGACGGAATCCGTTTATACACTTTTGCTTTTGTTGATTGGCTCTCTCACGGAAGTATCCTCGGGACATTTTTCCGCAACAGAGCGAATCTCCCTTCCCTTCCCTGCCTGCATCCCACCAGTCCATCCTCAAATTGCTCTCTTTGTTGCTTCTATTTGTACTTCACTTTATTGCTTCTCTTTTTTTTACGTTCTAGTCATTTGTTTTACCTCTCATCTGCTTCAAGTACATTGGAGGGAGTCTTATGTAACACTAAAGTTTAATTAATAATATAAATAGTATAACACACTCTCTTTCTCTCTCTCTGGGTTGGTGGTGGTGGGGGAGATTATTGAAGATTGTCTGAGGATGAAAGAAGACTGGCCTGGACCTGGAAGACCGTGTAGGAAGAGAAAGGTGATAGAGAGGTGGGACAGCATGCACGAAGGAAATAGAATGAAAGACGATCAAGGAAAAGTGATAGAAGGATCGTGATGGGAATTGAAGAGGAGGTATGAGAGAGAGAGAGAGAGAGAGTAAGGAAGTGTGTGTGAGAGAAGGAAGTGTGTGTGAGAGAAAGAGAAGGAAGTGTGTGTGTGTGTGAGAAAGGAAGTGTGTGTGTGTGTGTGTGTGTGTGTGTGTGAGAGAGAGAGAGAGAGAGAAAGGAAGTGTGTGTGTGTGTGTGTGTGTGTGTTGGAATGCGTGTTGTTGCTGAAAAGTTTTGTGTTTGTCTGCCCTGGCCTGCATGTCTGAGCACAACACATGGGGGTATTTTTCTCCCTTTGGACTGACGACGGGACGCTGGCTGGGTATAAATGAATGAATGTGTGTGTGTATGTGTGTTGATGGAGTATTAAACGAGCTCCAGAATATGTGTGTGTGTGTGTGTATTGATGAGGGAGTATTAATCAAACGAGCTCCAGCAAGTGTGAAACAGGATAAGCGTTGCAATTGGTTCACTGGAATGTCAAATGATTCCAAACTTCAACAACAACACCTGGATACATATTATGGCCCTTGACTGTAAACACACACACACACACACACACACACACACACGCACGCACACACACACACACACACAAGCCTCGTGCAAATAAGTAAGATGCTATAAACTATTCCAAACTATTCTATTCCATTCCAAGCAAGAACGACCCACCATTATATTTGTTGATCTGGTCATGTTGTTTCCTGGCATACTTCCATTTTACCAGCAACAAAAAATCCCCATGAATTTCCACGCAAATCACATCACACAATAATAATAATATACAAGAGCAATGTTAAACTATATTAATTTACCTACTAGGAATGAATACAGTACTGTCAGTCCATATGTCTATACCAAACCAACAGCAAGAAGCAACTAAGTCTAATTAGAGTGTAGACTCGTAGTTTTGACTCATGTTGTTGTACCTAGCAAGTGAGCCTAGTACATATTATTATTATTAAAATATGCTTATAAATGATCGTAATATAAATTTAGTGTTTTAATAAAGATTTATAGTTAATCTATTATTTTGCTTTGCCGAGACATAACGTTAAGTGCGTATTTATTCATCAATGTTGCCACCCTTGACAATGCAGTGATACCAGACACCCGTAGTCTTAATTAATGCTTGCTATACACGCACACCCACACACACAATCCTGAATGACCAAGAGTTTAGAAAAGACAAATTAATTGGGTAGTATAATTATGATACATTAGAGCATCTTGATTACTCCAAAGTGTGCCAGGGAACAGGACTAGTTTAACACTCATAATGGTGGTCTGTTGTTGCTGGGAATAATTTGGTGGAAAAAGTTGCTCCACATTTACCACCAACACAGTACTGAAAGGGATTAAAGGGATACATATGGTTAATGATACAAACAAACAAATTAGAATTGAGCTTTTTATTAAGATTGAAACGATAATACCTGATTGAGGGGGTAGTACAGTGTTGGTAAATCCAGAGCAAATGATTCCTCCAAACTATGCCAAGCAACAACAGGATACCATTATTATTTTTTGTTAAATTGGTCCTGTTCACTGGCATAATTTGGAGGAATCAAGATGCTCTAATGTATTTACCAAAAGTGTATTACCGCCTTAAGGACCTTGTGATCGTGTATGAAAACTGGAGGCTTCTGATTCCTCCTGACTATGCCACGAAAAATCTCCTTCCATATTGGTTGGTGTTTCGTGGCAATATTTGAAGGACTCATTTATCTCCAATTTGCTGACTACATCACAGGGTCCCTTAAGCTTCATATTATTACAGTATATATTGTACACACATTTCGTTCTTTTTACAAATTTTTTATATATTTATACAGTGGAAGCTAAATTACATGTATTGTACAGTCACCAGTCATAATAAATATCCAAGTCTACTTCCAAGAACCTTGATGATTAAACCAGCTGTGTGTGTGTGTGTGTGTGTTGTTGATAGAGAATTTTACGAGCTCCAGCAAGGGTGTGTGTGTGTTTGTGTGTGTGTGTGTGTGTTGATGATAGAGAGTTATACGAACTCCAGTAAGGGTGTGTGTGTCTGTGTGTGTGTGTGTGTGTGTGTTTATTAAACAAGGTCCAGCAAGCGTGTATGAGACAGAATAGACATTGTTGTAATTGGTTAACTGGTATGTCAGATGATTCCAAACTTATAACAACCACAACACCTGGATACTTATTATGGCTCTTACACACACATACGTACACACACACACATAGCTTCTCTCGTAACAACAATACCCCAAAAGCTTACAACATCTGGATATTTATTATGGCTCTTGACTTTATGGAATTTTGTTGCATTACTATTATTATTATTATTATTATTATTATTTGTGACTTGGTATGCTTTATTTGTCGTCTAATTGAAGGCTACGTATTCCTCCAAACTAACCCAGGAAACATATATCACCTCTCAAATGTTAGTAATAGGGTATTGTTTCGTGGCATAGTTTGGAGCATTCAGTTGCAGTACATAATTATATCCTTTTTTGGTATAATGAAAGGCTATTGATTCCTCCAAGCTATGCCACGAAACACATCCATCTTTAGCATAACACTGACGTCATTCTGTTTCCTGCATGGCATAGTTTGGAGGAAACAATAGCACTCCAATTATTTACAGTCAAGAGTCTGTTCCCTTCAACATGTACACACTCTTTTGATTATCTAAACAGGTATCACAAAGGTTAGGTTAGGTTAGGTCAGGTTATACTAGGGTAGGTTAAGTTAGGTATGGTTAATTTGGGTAAGGATTGGTTAGTGATACTAGGTTAGGTTAGGTTAGGTATTGGTTAAGTTAGGGTAGGTTAGGTTTGGGCAAGTTAGGTTATATTCGGTTAGGTTAGGTTAGGCTATACTAGGATAGGATAGGTTAGGGTAGGTTAGGTTATTCTGGGTTGGTTATATTAGGTTAGGTTAGGATATATTAAGTTAGGTAAGGTTAGGATGCATTAGGTTAGCTAGGATAGGTTAGGCTTAGTTTGGTTAGGATAGGTAAAATTAGGTTAGGATATATTTGGTTAGGCTAGGCTGGGTTGGTTATATTAGGTTAGGTTAGGGTAGGTTAGGATCTATTAAGTTAGGTAAGGTTAGGTTAGGTTAGGCTTAGTTTGGTTTGGTTTGGTTTGGTTTGGTTAGGTTAGGTTATATTGAAAATGTATTGAGCTGGCAGACAAACGTGTATAATAGTTTGTCCCTGTACAAAGCGTATTTATTATTATTATAGCACTGTAGTTGCGATAAAACTACTACAGATGCTATAATGTTATAATCACAATGCATTGGATGTGTGAAGCGTAATTAGTTTGCATAAGAATTAAGGAGGTAATACAGTATTGGTAAATCTTGAGCAACTGATTCCTTCAAACTATATTCCAAACAACAAATCATCATTACTTGTTTTGAGAGTATATTTGTGGGATACTGATTCCTCCAAACTATGCCACGAAACAGATCCAACATTAAAGTAACATTAAGGTCGCCTGTTTCCTGGCATAGTTTGGAGGAATCACAGACCTTTCAATTCACCACCAAAATAATCTCCCCTGAATTTAATCAAGATCTGCCTGTTTCATGGCATACTTTGGAGGAATCAAGACCCTCCAATGTATGTACCAAAAAGTGTATTATTCCCTCAATGAGAACGTATCCTTTTGGTACATTAGAGTGCCTTGTTTCCTCCAAAGTATGCCAGGAAACAGGATAAGGTTAACAGAGATAATGGTGGCCTGTTGCTTGGAATAGTTTGGAGGACTCAATTGCTCCAGATTTAGCAACACAGTATTACTCCCTTAATACAATAAATAAACACCATTCAAATTGCTAGCTAAATATTTGACTACATTCTAAATAATTACAATATCTAGAGTTACGTCATAATTATTACCTGAATATAATTAAGCCATTTTTATAACATATATATTATTATTTTCGTACAATATTTCTTACGGTATATAAATATGTATGTGTATAAGCGTATATATTATTATTATTATTATTAAGGGGATAATATACTTTGGGTGGTGGTAAGTAATTTAGAGTCCCTTGATTCCTCCAAAGTATGACAAGGAAACAGAACCAGATGCACCAAACTAATCCTAATGACCTGTTGCTTGGAATAGTGTTGGAGGAATCAATTACTCCAGATTTACCATTACCACCAAAAATACCTTTACTGTCCCCTTAATTAATATAGTCACAACGATATTGAGAACAGAATAATTATGCTATCTTAGGAAAACAGACAATTAGTATACGATGGACCTTAGGCAAGAACATTAATTTTGTGGTGTATACGATGGTGTGGTGGTGGTGCCGGTACGATGGATGTTTCTGTCGTGTATCTGTAAAGTCATCATAACCACATCATGATCGTAACCAAGAATATTTGTGGTGTATACGATGCTGTGGTAATGGGACAGGTACGATGGCTGCTTCTGTAGTGTATCTGTGAAGTCATCGTACCACAACACCATCATAACCAAGAACATTTATGGTGTATACGATGGTGTAGGACAGGTACTACGATGGCTGCTTCTGTCGTGTATCTACAAAGTCATCGTAACAGGTATAAACAACACACCATCGATGACTTGTGTTGTGTGTCCATGGAGTCATCGTATTCCGTACCAACCACACCATCGTTCACACCACACCATGGATATCCTTGTATTCGACCCAATATTGACCCGAGGCTACAGTAGGGGATGGGTTGGTAGTTGTTGTTGTTGTATTTGTTGTTGTTGTTGTTGTGGTAGTTGTTGTTGTTGTTGTTGTGGTAGTTGTTGTTGTTGTGGTAGTTGTTGTAGTAGTAGTTGTTGTTGTTGTGGTAGTTGTTGTTGTTGTTGTGGTAGTTGCTGTTGGCTGTCTATACATTCACAATGTCCCATTAAAATGTTTATGGTTCCGTGTTTAGAAAAGTTTAGTTCATGGCTAAAATCTAAAACCCGACACTGCTTTGAAATGTGTGTGTGTTTGCTTTAAAATATGTTTATGTATGCGTATGTATGTGTATGTATAGATGTGCCTATGTGTATGTACGTGTGTATGTGTGTGTGAACTTATCCTCGTAGTAATAGTTTAATAATACCACCCAAAGCCTCATTACGTCACCAAACAACTGGGGTTAGAATCTTTACCAAACTTTGCTCGAGGTTTCTCCATTTCTGACGTCACACTCAGCAAAGTTTCCCCGCGTGTACGAGGCCTTAATTAAAAATAACCACACTGGTATGTAAATTATTAGATACAATCATATGCTTACAAAAATGTGCACTTGAAAAGGCTCGAATTTGTGTATATATGTTTTTCTTAGGGAATTAATAGAGTATTATATATATATATATATATATATACATATATATATATATAATTATTTCCATCGTGTTTTTTAAATTATAAACTTTGATGGTGTATTATTATCTTTTCATTACCATTATCAATTTGTATATGCTTTTTTAGATGATTACTTATGTAAATTTTTTTTTCAGAAAATCAATTTTTATATGTTTTCTTAGATAGTTAATTTTGATGGAGAATTGTTAACTTTCCATCATGTTAATTTGTATATATATATATATTTTTAGATAACTAATTTGGATGGTGTATTGCCAGCCATCCTTACTTAACTGATATAAATAATTTTGACAAAGGTGCCAGCATCGATTACCAACCAACCCCCACCTGGATACTCGTTAGACAAAAGGACAAAGCGTCTCTAAACTTCTAAACAGTGAGAACCAACTAACCAAGCTACCTACTCCCTCCCTCCCTCCCTCCCTCCCTGGCTGCGTGTTTCAGTACTTACTTTGTCAACTGGTCATTAATTCTCTCAACAAACACACACTGCGTCTCGAGAACTCTGCAGTGTCGTTAAGGTTTAGTAAAAATGGAGCTGACATGGACATTGTTACTTACTGTAGACCCTCGATATAAATACAGTGAATAAAATAATACATGTATCCACCACTACATTTTACACTCATTACAGACCACCTGCTATATTCCCAAGATTCTGTTATTAATTACCCTCCTTCATTTTACACTCATTGAAGACCCATCCAATATTTTCCCAGGCTTCTGATATTAATTACCCTCCTTCATTTAACACTCATTACAGACCACCTACTATATTCCCAGGATTCTGTTATTAATTACCCTCCTTCATTTTACACTCATTGAAGACCCATCCAAATGTTTTCCCAGGCTTTTCTGTCATTAATTACCAACCACTTACTTCATTTTACACTCATTAAACACCCATCAAGTATTTTTCTAGACTTCTGTTGTTATTCATTACCATATAGAATCATAGATGAAGTGATTTATTTACCCAGCCTGTGTTCAAAAAGGATATAATTATGTGCTAAATTGAATCATCTTGTGTTATTATTATCGAGGGTCTGCTGTAAATGAACACAGAGTGACTAGGAGAGACCAGCTGTTGTCACATTCATATTATTATACAGAAACATGTGTTGAGTTATTCGTAGCAAACCTCACACACACACACACACACACACACACACACACACACACACACAAGGCTCCTGCTCGTTAGTAATATATCTTTTCTCTGTAGAGTAGATGTGTAAATTCAAGTCATCAGTATCTTCATTCTTTATATTATATTATCTTGTTGGTAAATTGGAAGGCTACTGATTCCTCCAAACTATTCCAAGCAACGACAGGACTCCATAATTTTTTTTCATCTGGTCCTGTTTCCTAGCATACTTTGGAGGAATCAAGGCACCCCTCAAATGTACCAAAAAGTATATATCTTATTGGTTAATTGGAAGGCTACTGATTCCTCCAAACTGTTCCAAGCAACGAGAGGACTCCATAATTTTTGTTCATCTGGTCCTGTTTCCTAGCATAACTTTGGAGGAATCAAGGCACTCCTCTAATGTACCAAAAAGTGTATTTATTTTGATGATCATTCTACATTCACACGTATAAGTAAAGTGTTGATATAGTACTAAGGGGCTAAGCATCTATTGTGGGGGAATACGAGTGCTATCCATTCCTCCAAACTATGCCAGGAAACAGGCCACTTAAGGGTAGTCAATGAGGGAACCTGTTTTGTAGCTTAAGTTTGGAGGAATCAGTAGCCCCCTCCCCCTCCAATTCCCAGATATAAAAAGACCCCCCTTTAGAATATTGATGTAAAATTGAGAAAGAGATGAAAACAGATTGGTCTTCCTTAGCGTCCTATGCAAGAACTTTAATTTTTGTGGTGTTGACGATTGTTTGGTACGGTACGATGACTTCTTGTTTCGTGTCTATGGAGTCATCGTAGAGGTACAGTCGCCAGCATAAGTTCGCTTCATTTCCACCTGCATATGTATGAGCTATATATTATAGTGATGTTGTAACACAATTTGAATGCAGAAATGACATACATACATACATACTTCTTCTCACTTAGTAAATTTACACATGTTGTTAGAATAGAAACTGGTTCAGAATGCAACTATCTGGTCATATTAGCATTCATTATTAAGGGGGAAATTTTGTGTGGGTAAATCTGGAGCAACTGAATCCTCCAAACTATTCCAAGCAACAGAACACCATTATTTTTGTTCATATGGTCCTGTTTCCTGGCATACTTTGGAGGAATGAAGGCACTCCAATGTAACAAACGTGTAATACCATCTTAAGTACATGAGATGGACGCGAATTTATGCTGCCGACTGTACATACCAAGTCATCGTTAATTAAGGGAAAAAATGGTGACGGTAAACTGGAGCACTATGAATCTTCCAAACTACTCCAGGCAACAGATTCACTATTAGAAATACTGAAGGGTTCTGTTGCCTGGATTAGTTTGGAGGATTTATAGATCTCCAATTAAAAAAAAAAAATAGAAATCTCCCCTTAACACACACACACACACACACCACCTCATTATTCTTGCCTAGGGCCCTTAGTCCAACCATCATTAAGGGTGAGTTTGGCTTATTTCCCTGTTATTTGGGGCCACCTGCCTGGAATTATGGCCATCTGTCTGGCTGGAATCTCTGGAATCATGGTCATATGTCCATCTGGAATCTCTGTCTACCTGGAATCATGGCCATCTGTCTGTCTACCTGGAAAATTGGCCATCTGTCTATCTGGAATCATGGCCATTATCTGTTTGTCTGGAATCATGGCCATCTGTCTACCTGGAATCATGGCCATCGTCTGTCTGTCTGGGATCATTGCCATCTGTCTATCTGGAATCATGGCCATCTGCCTACCTGGAATCATGGCCATCGTCTGTTTGTCTGGGATCATGGCCATCTGTCTATCTGGCATCTCTGGAATAATGACCATCTATCTGGCTGGAATCTCTGGAATCATGGTCATCTGTCCATCTGGAATTTTTGTCTACCTGGAATAATAGCCATCTATATTCCTGGAATCATGGCCATCTGTCTGTCTACCTGGAATCATGGCCATCCGTCTACCTGAATCATGGCCATCTGTCTGGCTGGAATCTCTGGAATCATGGCCATCTGTCTGTCTACCTGGAATCATGGCCATCCGTCTAACTGAATCATGGCCATCTGTCTGGCTGGAATCTCTGGAATCATGGCCATCTGTCTGTCTGTCTGGAATCTCAGGAATCTGTTTGTCTGGAATCTGGGATCTCTGTTTGTCTGTCTGTCTCTGGAATTCCTGGAATTTTTCTATCCCTGGAAGCTTAAGCCAATCTAGAAGAGAGAGAGAGAGAGAAAAAAAAAATACAGTCATTATTAATTTTGTCAAAATCTATGAAAAGAAAATATGTTACGGGTATGTTGAAATATAGTGAAAAGATAAGCTGACGAGCAAAACGTCTAGGCTAATGCACACACCACGTTACATTATATTTGCATTACGTTAAATTACACTGCATTACACTACACTGTACACGTGGTTATTGACAGGTATATGTGTTTCGACCTCACCTCTTTTGGCCTTGAGAGAAACCGACCTGTCTGACCACGTTCTTGTTGGTGATAAAGACAAACCTTTTCTACCTGATCTTGTTGGTGATAAAAGCTAACTCACCTCTTCCATTCCTTTCCTACTTGTACTTGTTGGGGATCATTGCTAACCCATACACCCCTTCCCTTCCTTTTTCCTTTCCTACTTGTACTTGTTTGGGATCGAAGCCAACCCATACATCCCTTCCCTTCCTTTTCCTTTTCTACTTGTTCTTGTTGGTGATCGAAGCCAACCCATACATCCCTTTCCTAGCCTTGCCTTCCTACCTGTTCTTGTTGGGTGTATTCATATTATGTAGTCGGTGTTGTTGTGTAGTCAGGTCCTGGTGAGAGCCCCGTACACTGCTGGGGGAACTGTGCACATCGTTGAATCTGACCACCAGAAAAATACGCTAATGAAGTAATATTTCTCTTTTCTTTCTTCTGCCTTTAATATGTAGGGCAAAGTGTGTTTACCGTCCACGTTAACAGGTAAGGTAATAGTTTTGGTTACGTCTGTCAGTCCGTTTGTCTGTTTGTCTTTCTGTTAAGGCTCTAGCGATCTGAATTGCATAAGTGACACTAGACGCTCACTGTACAATATTACCAGAACCGATATACCCACAGAGTAATTAAAGGTTTCTTATCTGGGAAAACCTTACGACATTAAGATGAGTGAGTGTACTGATAATAATAATAAAAGGTTTCTTATCTGGGAAAACTGTAAGACATTAAGATGAGTGAGTGTACTGATGATGATGATGATAATAATAATAATAATAATAATAATAATAATAATAATAATAATAATAATAATAATAATAAAAGGTTTCTTGCCTGGGAAAACCTTACGACATTAAGATGAGTGAGTGTACTGATAATAATAATAAAAGGTTTCTTATCTGGGAAAACTGTACGACATTAAGCTGAGTGAGTGTAGTGATAATAATAATAATAATTCTTGACTTACAGGTAGGGTCTGTTGATGGAGGAGAATGGTGGTGTGATATCGCCTTTAGCAGCATACTGGGTCATGGCCTGGGTGGCGGCGGCGGCTGTGGTGGACATGGCAGTGGCACCGGTAAGACCACTAGTACACAGACCACTAGTACTCATGGCCCCTGCTGATAAACCCCCTCCTCCTCCTCCTCCTACCAGCCCCGGACCCAGGCTGGACCGTGATGTGCCAAGGTTGGATTGAAGTCCCCCAAGTCCGTCACTCCGGCTTCTGGTGCTCTCGTGCTGACATACAAACAAATAAATTAAGAGAATAGGAGGATACTTTTGGTACATATGAGATCCTTGATTGTTACAAAAATATAAAAAACATGAAAAAAAAAAACAGGCTACTGATAGACACCCTACAGTCCCGAGGTTAAGGTTAATATATTTTATGATACAGAAATTCATCCTTGGACTTACCGAAGAGCAGTGGCAACACATTATATCCGTGACAGCTTTCCTTAGGCCCTTGTGTAGAGCGAGGAACAGGGCTGGGTTGACGAAGGCGTGAACATAGGCCACGTGTAGTGTTACCTGAGACAAACACGGGGGGAAGGAGGAGGTGATTATTTTGATACGGAAGAAGAAGAGAGAGAGAGAGAGAGAGAGAGAGAGAGAGAGAGAGAGAGAGAGAGAGAGAGAGAGAGAGAAACATAACATATGCCAGTCGCCACCACGAGATAGAGAAAAAGACACACACACACACAAAAAAAAAAAAAAAAAGACACACACACACAGAGCAGCACACAACAATCCTCACCTCATGTCCCAGGCCAGTCTTTCCCCCAGAAGGTGTAAGTAGAGTGACAATGAAGAGTGGACCCCAAAACACCACATAAGCCACCGTCACCACCACAAACATTTTGACTCTTTCCACTCCTTCCTTCTCCATTCTCGTTATGTAGTTGTTCACTTGACGGTGCTCGCGGTCTTCGGGATCTATTGAAGGGGAGGGTCTTTGGTTTGTTGGTGGCGAATTGAAATGTCTGTGATTCCTCCAAACTATGTCACGAAACAACATATCCCCTTTTATTTTTATTGAGGGCGTCTGTTTTATGGCATAGTTAGGAGGAATCAGTAGCCTTCCAATTTGCCAACAATACACTTTTGGTAAATTGGAGTGTTTTGATTCCTTCAACAAAGTGTGACAAGAAACAAGGTGTACTTTGGAGGATTCAAGGGACTCCAATGTACCAAACGTATACTATCCCCTTGAAGGTAATAATATCATCATAGTGATGGCTGGCAAAAATAGAGAAGGGAATCTGTTTTGTTGCATTGTTTGGAGGAATCAGTAGTCTTAGAATTCACTCAAAATACATGACCCTCCTTAATTAATGTGAAAAGCAGCCCTAGATTTCAATGTGTAACGAGGCGAATAATCCCAAATAAATTACCCCATTTGTTACTATAAAAAGCTTTACATTTCAATGTATAACGAGGCAAATGACCCCAAATATACGACCTTCTGAAATTAATGTAAAAAGCCCCGAGTGACGAGGCATACGACCCCTAATAAACGACCCACTGAAATTAATTAACATAAAAAAAGCAGCCCTTGATTTCAATGTGTGACGATGAAAGTGACCCCCACCTTCGTTCTGTGGCAGAGTGACGTTAATGACACCTACCCTGGTTCTATGACTGAGTGACACTAATGACACCCACCTTGGTTCTGTGGCTGACTGACGCTAATCATGGTGGTGACGAGGGAAGCAATGCGTACAGCCTCGAGGGATGAAGTGGACAAGTCACGGTGGAGTTTGTAGAGGTGGTAGACGGTGAGCAACAACACCAACACGTTAGTCACGATCCACAGCACATTGAGGACGTAGTGGCGGAGAGGGCCCGTGATTAGAGGACAGGATGGGGCGTTGTGTTCCTGGTGGTGTAAAGAAATAGAAGATAGGGATGTAATATCTTGTTGTTGTTGTTGTTCATAATTGTTCCTTCATTCATGGCAAGGACATTATTGAACCCGGCACTACTTTGTAATCATAACATAGACTCATACTTCAAGAGGTGCAAATCCGTCCAACAAACGTACATTACGCCCAAACCCTTAACGTAATGCCCACATCAACACAGGCAATACCACTCATACTTATACTCAGGTTCACACACACACACTCATAGCCACACTCACACACACACACACACACACTCTCTCTCTCTCTCTCTCTCTCTCTCTCTCTCTCTCTCTCTCTCTCTCTCTCTCTCTCTCTCTCTCTCTCTCTCTCTCTCTCTCTCTCTCTCTCTCTCTCTCTCTCTCTCTCTCTCTCTCTCTCTCTCTCTCTCTCTCTCTCTCTCTCTCTCATACTCACCTCATCTATGTTGGCAGCGAGGGCTCCAGAGAGGAATGTGGGCCCAAGGTTTATGGTAATGGACGCGAACCAGATC
>JAWQEG010007648.1:0-26163 GCA_033782935.1 Petrolisthes cinctipes
GTAATCCCCAGAGCCACTAACCCCTCGTCTTGTCACCCCATTAAGCCAGTAAAGCACCTCCCAGTAAATCCCTGAATCCCTCCCTCAAGAATTCACTCAGCTCGGCATACAAACAAACAAACATACTACATACATACAGACCCTCAACTTTCACCACGATTCGCGGGAGGTATGTACAGTACAGTTGACATCAGAAATTCGCTTCTATCTTACTATGATAACGTGAGCCTTATGAATTTGTTAATGCTGTATTCAGAGCTATTTTCAGTTCGAGATATCATAATTGAATTTAAATCATTATTATCCTAATCACAGAGTACAGTCGGCGGCAAAAGTCCTGTCGCCTCACTTGCTTCACCGAGGCACGCAATGTTTCAGAGACTCGAGATTATTGAGGTGTAGAAAAACATGCGTATTTCTCGAGTCCATTGAACACTTCCTGTCTCGGTGAAGCAGATGAGGCGACAGGACTTCTGCCGCCGACTGTACACCATGAGCACGTATGAGTCATATTATTATGCACAGGGTTAGAGTGAATTTCTGTTACCGACTGTACATATAATACAATCAGCTCCACTAAGAACTCCTGTCCTTTGAAAATCAAACTCGGAACCTCATTTACCGAATTACGAAGCTGGAATCCTGTATAGGCCTCTGTTTGAATCGTAGTGGGTCCAGATACCACCCCTGGCCGCGATGACTGGGCCCCCTAGTGAGACAAACAGCAGGGGGCACAGATCCCTTAACAGATTACCTACTCCATCTCTTTCTTTCCCGTTACCCTCTCACTACACTTGTCCCCCGCCCTCCCTCACCTCCCTCACCCACTGTCCTCTCTGTTTACTTTCTTACTCTCTTTCATTGTACTCGATTTCCCACTTCCTCGTTTACCTCCTTCACTTTCTCCTCTTTCTCTTCTGTCTACTTCCTTTCCTACGTTCTTCTTTAACTTTCCTGTCCCTCAGTTATTTCTCTTCTGCCTTGTCTCACTTCCTCCACTGCCTTCACTCCTTCTCTGGCATCCCTCCCTCCCTCCTGTACTTATTTTTACCTCCTTCGCCCCTTTTGGTGTGTTCCTCCTCTCTAATACTATACTTTTTTTTTTATACATCCATGCTTCCCTGCCTTTCTTATTACCTTTATTTCCGATTCTTCCTCTCCTTCACCTTCACACACACACACACACACACACACACACACACACACACACACACACACACATCCTCTCGGTCCATATTATGCTTCCGTTCCTTCTATTCGCTTCTATAATTCTTTCTACCATCTCCACCATTTCCTCTTCCCTCTCTTCTCCCTCCCTTCTCCATCCCTCTCCCTCCCCCTCTCCCTCCCCTCTCCCTTCCCTCTTCCCTTCCCTTCCCCCCCTCCCCTTCCCTCTCCCTCCCTCGGCGGGATGCCAGACCCAGATGACTGACTAATCGCAAGAACAAACAAAAATATTGGACTACGAAAACTTGGTCTCTTCTCCTCCTCCTCATTTCACCTCACCTCATTTATATTGATTTAATTTTACCTCACGTCACCTCGCCTAACCTTTACACACAAACCTCGTGAACATGGGTGACTCCAAAAGTGCGTCATATCACTTTCTAGTACATTTTCTCTGAAGTAATTGATGTTAATGATGACGATATGACATGGGGGATGGATCAGCTATAGTTCCGGCGAGGGTTTGCAATCTCTATTTGTCTCGTTTTTTTTTAGTGAGGTTGGTAATACAAGCAGATCCAGTCTCTAAACCATGTCTCCCCCTCCCCTCCTCGCCACCACCACCATGGCTTACAATACTTGTAAACACTGGGAAGGAACACCAATGGCCACCTGATGTAGGATGACAGTCCGCCCGCTAATCTTACTTTGCTGGGCACACCACTTTCTCTTAGGGCTCTGATTTAGGAGGGGCACGTAGGGAAGGAAGGAAGGAAGAAGGAAAAGAAGGGAACATCTAAGGAGAAAAATGGAAAATGCCAGGGAGAGGATGGAGTCACGGACATACAACCTGTGAAGAAGGCGCAAAGGAAAAGGAGGAGGAGGAGGAGGAGGAGGAGGAGGAGGAGGAGGAGGAGGAGAGAGAGAAGAAAACGGCAAGATGAGTTTAAAGAGATTTGTGAGTATCGGCGGCACAAGAATGGACCTGGGGACTGGGGACTCACAATTACCCAGAATGGTAGTGGTAGTGGTGGTGGTGGTGGTGGTAGTGGTGGTGGTGGGGAGAGGAGTTTTGTGGAGAGGAAAGCTGGTGGTTGTTGAGAGAATATTTCTTTCATCATTCAATGTGTCATCTCGCATGTCACCCTTCACCTGCCGCCTGACTCCCTCCGTCTTCACCTGCCGGCCCAAACCTGTTTGTCCCCACCTGCCGTCCTTCACGTGAACTACAGTGGTGGAAGGACGCAGACAGACAAACAAGCAAACAGACTCGGCCAAAAACATTTTTTTGTTATCTTCGTTGTCAGATATGGTTAATTATTTTGGTTGAAAAAATATAGTAACTATTCTTTAAAAGAATTACCCCGATAATTTGTGTACCTGAAACAAATTCTTTATTACACCACATTTCTATGTTGATGATAGAAGCCTCTAAAGTAGCTTTAGTTAGTAAATATAGTCAATATAGAGGTAAAGGAGGTAGAGATGAAGTATACCAAGTGAAGTTCAGGTATGTACAGTACAAGGACCTAACCTGAAAAAGAAGATGAGGCAGTAGGAGCGAGAACGGGCTGGAATTAACGTAGACTATTTAGGATGTGTGTAGATTTGGCATTAAATGTAAGGGTAAGATATAAAGTTTTATGATGTGGGATGAACTGTAAGAATAAAGTGGGAGATATAATCAGGTTGCATGATATCTATGGATAAGTTATCAGATGAGCACAAAGTCTGATTTTCAAAGAAGTGGCGTGAGGTGTAAGGATGAGGCAGGGATTGTACAGTACAAGGGGCCAAGATTCCCGACATTCTCCCTTGGCCTTTGAGCAGCGGCCAGGCATAACGTGTAATGGTCTTTTAATTTTGTTCCCTTCAAATAGACTCACTTAATATGATGACGCAGCGGCTGTGGTCGGAGGAGGGAGGAGGGAGGGGGAAGAAATGAAGAGGAACAAGACAGAGAGAGGGAAGGATGAAGAGGGAAGGAGGGAGACGTGATGAAGAGATGAGGAGGGGGACGAAATGAAGAGGGACAGAGGAAGGGATGGATGAAGAGGGAAGGAGGGAGACGTGATGAGGAGATGAGGAGGGGGACGAAATGAAGAGGAAGGGAAGGATGAAGAGGAGAGAGGTGGCGAGATGAACATGAACAGATGGAGGGAAACACAAAGAGAAGAGAAGGGGGGTGAGATAGAGAGGGAGGAAGGATGGGCAACGAGAAGGGAGAAAGCGGGGGAGAAAATGAGGGACAGAAAGTGGGAGAAGAGGATTGACAGAGAGTAGGGAAGATGAGTCTGTCAGAGGGAGAGAATTTGAGAAAACATATGGAATGGAAAGAGAGAGAGAGAAAGAGATAGAGAGAGAACAGACGGTACTGGAGAATAGAAGTGACAGGAGGAGTGAGGGAGAGAATTTCAACATCAACAACAACAATCATATAATCAGCCACAGCAAAACAACAACAGAAAACAAGAGAAACAAACAACAATGATGACAAAATAAAAATATACACAATAGTCCAACAACAACAACAATACAACAACAACAACAACAACAATAACATCAACAACAACAACAACAACAACAATAACATCAACAACAACAACAACAATACAACAACAACAACATCAACAAGCAGCCAGCCAGCCAGCCAGCCCTCACCCTCTCTCACTCACTGGATTTACATAATGTTATTCAAGCGTGAACTAATACACCACCACCACTACATCAGGTTGAGGGAGAGAAGGAAAGGATGGATGGATGGATGGAAGGAGAGGAGATGGGAAAGGAAGGGAGAGGGATGAGAGAGAGAGAGATGATGAGAGTGGTGTAAAAAAAAAAGGTAGATGGGATAGGAAGAAAGGAATGGTAATAGAAGAGGGATAGGGAGAGTTGGAGAAGCTGTCTATAGTAGAGAGTGTCGATGTATGGAAGAGAAAGTGGAGGTGGAGGAATGAATGAATGATAAAGGAGGGGGAAACGTGACGAAGAGAGATGGTGAGACATAAAAAAAATAGCTGTAAAAAGATAAATTATAAAGTTAAATACTGGTAACCATAAGGATAAGATAAGGGAAAAAGAAGTGAAGTAAAGTGCTCAATGAAAAATAATGGGAGAGACAGGTAAAAGAGAGGTGGAACGAAAAGTACAATGAATAATAATGAGGGAGAGAAGGAAAACAGAGGCGGAACGGAGGGCACATTGAAGAGAGCAAGGATAAGTGATTAGTTGAAGGTCAAGGGGAGATTATTTTGTTGGTGAATTGGAAAGGCTTTGATTCTTCCAATTTCCAAACTATGCCAAGAAACAGATACCCCATTTGTACCACTGAGGTCGTCTGTTTTCAAATATAGTTAGGAGATCTATATAAGTACCCTTTTAATATTCCAGTAAGATAATCTCCCCTTCAGAAATTCTCCCACCACACGCAAGACAGGGGGGTAACATATAAAATAAAATAATGAGAAGGTGACTGGGAACTGCAGGACTGGGATGGATGACTAAGCCACTCTGGGAATGTGTGGTCGCGGGGAAGGATCTAATAACGAAACCAGGAAATTATGTCCTTGTTTCAATTTATAAATGGACGAATTTTCCGGCGCGAGGACACTTTTTCTCCAGTGGCCCCGCGACCACCACCACTGACCCGGGACAATGACGATACAAACCCCATCCAGTCTTTGAAATTTTGTGTATAGTTTTGTGTATTAGGTTTACTGAACTCAACAGTGGTTTGTGTAGGAATTATCTTTTATTTTACGTTACAAACTCTATCTAGAAATGTAAGTAAACTACCGAGATATTTTTTTGTACTGGATGAACCTTGATTATTTAAAGAGTCCTACAAATCTAAGAGGTTCGAGTACATGATTGTATAACACAGACACTAACAACAATTGAGGCCTTATTATTAGCAGTCTGTTGCATTATCTCCTTACTCAATGAACACCGCCGCTCGGAGTGTGTGACATGACAGGAAACATTAGCTGTAATCTGTATGGTATAAAGCTGATGATATATATATATACGAGTTTGTTCATAACTAAGATCAGAAGGCTTTTTGAGAATCGTCACCGAGAGGTAAGGAGTCAGCCACTAGAAAATCAACTGGTGTTTGTCAGGAGAGAACTAAATAGCAAACCGTACAAGTATTTAGTAGTTATTTAATTAAGATTGAACGAGCTTCCCAGTCATATGTATTAAAAGCAGTCTCACAGTATCTTATTGGTTGTATATGAAGGAAATTTAGCATCAAAATGACACCACTACACCGAGTTCAGCTATGTCACCTGTCCACTCCTCCCATGTAGCCTTCCTTCTATGGAAACTCTCATTGTTTTTATGTCCGTAGTTTTGCATAGTCTAAGTAAGAGTCATTACCTTTTACGGAGTATTTATGAGTGTGTTTGTTTGTATGTCTGTTTGCTCGTGTCTAATTTTCTCCTTGTTCACTGGTGTCTCTCCTTGTACGATATTTAAGTGTACCCTATGCATGGGCTTTCTCCATTTTTATGTGCCTTTCACTTGTTCCTCTAATATTTACAAGCATTGTCTTGTTTGCATCATTGCCAACAGTGTTTGAACACATCCCTTGTTGCTCGTTGATAATTATAGGGTTTACTTTTCTATTACAAATCTGCATACATATCTTTACTTACGGTTTGTGAACCACTTACGAGGATGGATGGACACACTGACCCAGAGCAATGGAACTGGGACTAATGGTGATATTATTAAACGAAGAAAAAGCCCTTCGTCGCTTACTTCGTATTACAAAATAATACAAATCAAACGACGATGAGCCTTTTCCTTGTTTATTAACACCAATATGAATATATATGAATATATATTCCACCACACCACCACAGTCGATACTATTTTCTCCTCTCTTCTACCACACCATTACCATCACTACTCTACCATCATCTTGACCACTCTCTACAACAACAACAACCATCAGTCTGTGTCACTCCCCACTCCGCTAACCTTCCACCCTCCGTCCCCACAACTGTCCGTCTTAATTTGTCTCTGTTGTGTGTGTGTGTGTGTGTGTGTGTGTGTGTGTGTGTGTGTGTGTGTGTGTGTGTGTGTGTGTGTGTGTGTGTGTGTGTGTGTGTGTGTGTGTCTGTGTGTGTGTGTGTGTCTGTGTCTGTGTCTGTGTCTGTGTCTGTGTCTGTGTCTGTGTCTGTGTCTGTGTCTGTGTCTGTGTCTGTGTCTGTGTCTGTGTCTGTGTCTGTGTCTGTGTCTGTGTCTGTGTCTGTGTCTGTGTCTGTGTCTGTGTCTGTGTCTGTGTGTGTGTCTGTGTGTTGATCTTTTCTTTAGGGAAAGTAATATTTTGAATTTTCCCAATATATATACCTGTTTACCTACGATCCTGTTATTTGTCCCTTCCTACTCCCACACCTACATTACCGTCAAACCTCCTACCTGCCTATTTAACTTCTTATATACCTATTTATCTATTCTACCTACCTACCCTCAAACATACCTAACATTTTTTTTTATACAAGCTTACCTACTTTCCCACCAACTAACCAACGAACCAACCACCAATCCACCCCACCCACTCCCCTTTGGTACTCATCTTTTCACTTGGACACCTATTGTACGTCTATGGGTTCAGGACATAAGGTAGCAATCATGAGTTCCATCCTCTTCCTTCTCCTTCAGAGTGGTAGGTGGTATTCATTCACACAGTATGGGGTTCATGATACTGGTATACGTTAATGCGACTAAATATATTGTAGCGTCTTATCATCAGAACGTACTAACTCGTGGGTGGAATTTAATGTTGTCCTCGGCTACACAGTCTTACTCGTCAGTCTGGCAGCTCATTTTATCACTGTGCAATTGTGTTTTTCTGTATATGAAGGGGTAAAATGGGTACCTTTGTATATTATTTTTCATGCTCTGTACTATTTCATATCCAATATAATATGTAAGAGCATAAATGAGAGGAAACTTTTGTACCTGCCTGTGGTGTACCTAGCTACCGTCTGCATACCTGTGAATAGCATCCTTAGCAGTGAGCAGCGTGGAAGGCATGCAGCGCACCCGACCCGGCTTATCTTAACACGTGATGTATTGCGGCAGCCAGCCACGGATTTGCATGACGTGAATTATGACGGCGGGACCGATAAACTCCAATCATGCCTGGATGGAGATAGATTTTCGATTACCAGCTGCTGCTTCTTCGCTTGAGCGTGCAGAAAAGATGAGGGAACGAGTGAATGTTACGTCTTAGAAAAAATAACTGTGATGTACAGTTGCACAAATATGAAACTCTCACCTTACAGTAACAGAGTATTACTTGTAGGGTTACATGCGATCCACAATACACATAGACATTATTTTTCTAACGTATATCAAAGTATATCAGTTTCATGCCTGATCAACTTTACATCACAAGGAGATAAGGCAATAGAAATGATGTTAAAAAATTGCATTGTTGTCTGTAGACTGTATACGACTACATACGACTGTTTTGTGCTGTAGGTGTGAATACAGACATAAATAATAGTAACTTGGGTGGACTGGTTGCATTATGAAAAGTTAAAAGCTCCTTCTTTGGCAATGAATGCTAAACGAAGTGAAAAATATAACTGCAATAATAGTTTATTACACTGTATGCATCAGCCTGGCACCCTCTTCCTCTTTTTACTTACTTGTTTCCTCCCCTCTTCCTCCCCTCTACTGGCTAACTGTCCAGCAAGTGTACAACGTGTTAACAACATTCAGTGTTCTGTTAGGGTCTTTCTATTTAACGTTCTTGTCTTTTATCGAGACTCAACTTTGGTTTGTTCGCAACGTTAATTTATTCCACAGAAAACGCTACGAATTTGTTACGTGTGTTGTCATGGTCTAAGGGCCTGACTAACTAACTGAATGACTGACGTGTAGATACGTTAAGTAGGAACTCTTATTTCATCATCAGAAAAGGTTACGGTACTGAGAAGCTTGTTGGGGTGTAGTGACTGCTAGGTGTGAATGGGTGGTGGTTGGAGGAGGATGGTGAGTGATTGATGTAGTAGTGTGGAAAAGGATGATGGGTTGCGGGTGGTAAAGTGAATGGGTTAAGGAACCATGTGATGTAGTCAGAAAATTGTAGGTTGGTGAATACTTCAAATATTACCACGAAACACCACCTATATGGAAGGAGCTTGTTTCGTGGCATGGTCAGGAGAAATCAGAAGCCTCCTAGTTTCGTACACGGTCACAGGGTTTTTAAGGAGTGGTGATGGGGTATGAGAGGGAGGCTTAGCTAAAGAAAGTAAGTGGAGACGGCTGGAAGATGGGAAAGAACGGTCAATTTGGGGCAATGAGTGGAAAAGATGGCGGGTTGTGGGTGTGAAATAACTGGAAGACATTAGTGGGTTAGGCTTGGGAGAGGCTGAGCAGGAACTAATCTTGGTTACTGAGTGGATAAAGTATGGATGTCTTGCTGATGGGTGAGAAATGTTGGTGGGTGGACATTAGTAACTGGACAGAGATTTCTAAGACGATTGCATGATGAGTTTATAATATGTTGTGGAAAACTATTATATATAAGTAAAATTATGGAGCAGTTCCGATGCCAGTTAATTAATTAAATGGTTATATCTAATTATATATGTATAAATATTTGATCAGTTAATGAATGACTGTTAATCCTTTGAATGAATGATTATTAGATTATTATTCGTTCATAGGATTAACAGGTAGTACAGTAATTCGTTCTTTACTAAATCAATAAATATTACTGATTTAGTAAATAATGATTGACTAATTTAACATTATATTATATGGAGTGTTTGCCAGATGACAGACTAGTAATAATGTGTTATGATTAATTGGACGAGTAGATTGATGAGTTACTACTAAATAATTAAGGGACCCTGTGATCGTGTATGAGACTTGGTGGCTTCTGATTCCTCCTGACTATGCCACGAAACAAGCTCCTTTGATTAAAATGTAGGTGGTGTTTCGTGGCGATGTTTGAAGGACTCTCTAACCTCCAATTTTCTGACTACATCACGGAGGTCCTTAACTTGAATATTATGAGCAACTGAATGAATGTTTGCTTATTGGTAAAGTGAATTATAATTAGGTACAGGTAAGTTAATGAGGAAAGCATTTGTGATTAATTGTATTGTCATTGACTTGGCGAATGTCTGAATGAGAAATGATTGGCTGGATAACTGTGCTAAAAAATCGGAGGCCTTTTGTGGAAGTGAGTGATAGACCAGCTGATATATGGACGAGAGAATTATTTATCCTTTGATGAATTGGTCGGGAATGACTGGAGGAGAGGGTAAGATTTGTGTGTTTTATTCATTTTTTGTCAATTGGCAGTCATGTCTGGGAGTATATCGTTCTTAATCAATGTTGTGTTCCTTGTTATGTATTCCATGTCCTAAGAACTCATGGGAATTAAAGGTAACAATGAAGTTACCCTGGCCTTCTTTCCATAAGGATAGAGTAATTATCTTTCTTATGTCGTTCTATGTCTTTCAATTAATGCACGTTTTTTGTCATGCCTACTTGCATTGCCGTCTGTCTGATTCTTTCTGTTTCGTGTGTGTGTGGGTGTGCTTGGTTCCTGTGACTGTTTATCCATGTATGTCACGTTAATCACCTTGCTTATCTGTCTTACTGTCCGCCTGATCGCCGTGCCCTCCTCTCAGAGTGTCTGAAGACAGTGTTCTGGGATGCTGGTGGTGTGGAGGATGCAGGATCTACACTGAAATCTCTCACTGCATCTCCATAGTTGAAGGGAATACATAGTTGAAGGGAATACAATATATATTATTGTAATGTTGTTGTTGTGGGTGATGGTGGTGTTAGTGGTGATTTTGCTGTTGCTAGGACTGACCTTTTTCTTTCCATTATAATTACTGTAGTTTTGTCTCATATATTCATTAGTAATCTTGTGTACATTTGAATAATATGTGTTTTTGTTACTACTGCTATTGGTATTGGCGTGACTATTATTCTTGTTGTGGTGATAACAGTGTGTGGTGGAGGTGGGCCGCCATCACCTTGAATATTCATGTAGGGAGAACAATGGTGTGTGAGTTATGGCGGCTAGCAAGTTGCCCGCCCCCTGCATATGTACACTTCCCTCAGCCTGTACTCCCCTTCCCTGCTGCTGCTGCTACTACTACTACTATTTCTACTTTTCCTGCCCATGCCCATGCCCCTGCCCCTGCCCTTACCTCTGCCCTACTCCAGCTCCGGTATATGTACACTCGCCAACAAACTACTGTCACGTGCCTGTGAAGCTGTGAAGCGTAAGATACCATAATTATGAGGTTCCTTACTTAAAGGTTAAAGGCCACTAATTAGTGGCAGTCAATGGGACAGTGTGAAGCACACACTAGACTGTATGAAACACAACTATAGCACACATCACAAAGATGATGAGTGGCCCAGAGACCTCTCCACCCATGTGAAACCCGAGTCAGCTTCGGCTTTGGCTGCGTAAGCAGGAAGGCCTCAGACAGCCGATTCAAATCCCCCACCCCCTGCTCACAGGGGTGGTAACAATGTCCCGACCAGGACTCGAACGCTGGACCACAGAACTCTGCGCACTCGGCCACTGTGCTAGTCATAGGCTAACGATAAGGCGACAGTGGCTTTGTTGGTGGTTGTATACTTTCCTCTGTCACACCCAATCCTCCAGTCAGTGGTCTACTTCACGTGTACCTTCCTCTAATTGAATCCTTTATTCCGTCTCTCCCGGGCAGTATATCTTGGTACCTGTATCTCCACACTTTTCGTTGCCTGCTGTACACACACACCGTCTCTGTCTTCTCTCTGTCTTAATTCCAGCTTCTGTCTCAGCCTCACGTCCCCATCCCTGTTGTTGTTTTCTTTCAGCTGCCACCCCCTTCCCAGTCCCTACACCTTCTCTAATCGTTCTTTCTACCTCCGTCCCAGTCCCTTCTCCTTTCACATTCCTCGCCCCTTGCATCTGTACCGGCCCCCATCTGAAAGTATGGACCCCTTTGTTGGTGTTGTTGTGGTTGTATTGTTGCTGAGAATACATACCTAATTTTATTACAGTGAATGTCATAGTTGACTTGTGATATATACAGTACGGTATGTATGTATACTTTTATACATAATCAATTGGTACCGTTTTAAACCACTAATGTTTGAGTAATGCTGCAAAAAAAATAATTCAAGGCATCCGCTGCCATGAATCTTCTGATATTTAACCTACAAGACAACATACAACCTTCACCCAGCGAGACACTTCACCACCGCTACCTGAGAAAATACCCACCCTGCTGACGGCGCATTTTTACACATTCAGGAGAGAGGTGGGAACTTCCCTCAGGACTACAGTAAATACTCAGTGTCTGGCCCCCGTGTTAATACAAGTTGACAGGCTAATGTTAGAGAACCTACTATTTGGCAGTGCTTAATTTTTTTCAACTCTAAGCTAATAATTTGAGGTTGCATTGTTGCGAATAAATACTACTGCTCTCTCTCTATCTTTCTTATCCAATGTATGGCTAGAAAGATCACGTATGGTTGAAGATTATATGAATGTACAGTGCTGGTTTCGACTTACAAAGAACAAATTACTGGTGTGCCAAAAACAAATTGCTGGATACAGGACTCGACCTACAAAGAACAAATTACTGGAATCCCAACTTGACCGACAAAGAACAAATTATTGGATCGAGGACGTGGTAGATATCGGGTATGTACTTTCTCCCCTTCATTAATCCTGACCTAAAGTACCCGAGGCTGTCCGTCCTATAACTGTCCTACTGTATACCCTCACAATGGCTGCTGAAACTACCATTGTGTCCTGAATGTGTTGGTGTCCAGTCCTACCCTGCCCTTCTGACTTCCCCTCCCCCCTATCCTACCCTGCCCTTCTGACTTCCCCTCCCCCATACCCTGCCCTTCTCACATCCCCTCCCCCCTATCCTACCCTGCCCTTCTTACATGCCCACCTATCCTACCCTGCCTTTCTCACTTCCCCTCCCCCCTACCCTGCCTTTCTCACTTCCCCTCCCCCCTACCCTGCCTTTCTCACTTCCCCTCCCCCCTACCCTGCCTTTCTCACTTCCCCTCCCCCCTACCCTGCCTTTCTCACATGCCCACCTACCCTTCCCTGCCCTTTTCCCGTCCTCTCCTACCCTACCCTGCCATTTTCACGAGGTCCCCTACCCTTCCCTGCCATTTTCACGTGCCTCCTCTTACCCTGCCCTTTACACTTCCCCCTGCCAATTAATTTCACTTCCTACTTTATTTGCCATTTAGTCCTGACCCTTGCAATCTTCCCCTGCCCATCAATGGTACTACTTCACTGTCAGTTGTCCCTGCCATCCAGTACTCAACCCTGTCACCTTCCCTACCACCATAACTGCCTTTTTTCTCTGTTCTTTCCCCTGCCTCCTTCACTGACCCAATCCATTGCACCTACTCTGTTTTACTCATCCCTGTCACCTACCCTACTTCCTGCACCTACTTCTCACCTACCACCTTCTAATCACCTCTATCACCTGCCTCACTATTCCCCCCCTCCCCCCTCCCCTGCCACTCATTTACCACCATTAGCCGCTACATGGGGAGGTATGAGAGGACGTGTGTGAGGGGGGAGCCGGACATCACCACGCCTCACAGGGAGTCTTTGTACCCTCCTGAGACCCACACGGTGAGCCATGATTGAACAGTGACTGAAGATTGTGAGGCTCCAGTTGTCCCCTATAAAAAAAAAAATAGTCTGGTCGGGTACGGCAATGTTCGCTACGTGTTCTCTTTTCAAAACTTCTATAATAACTTTTATCACATTTCATATTTCTGGTAGAGAATTTATTGTGGTTCGATTCGAATTTGTAACTTGATTTTTTGTTTAAATTTGTTTGTGTACTTTAGAAATGTAATACGTTAAAAAAAACTAGCATAAGAAAGGGAGGCATAGGCTACTTATATATTTCCATTTTGTGAATATAGTTGGAAATAAAACATTCTCTGTATTCCTTTAATTTGGTACCATGAGTCCCAGGCCATTGGTCCCTTCTGCAAGAGAAAGTTCTAAAGAGTTCAAGCAACAGAATCTTTCCTAACTTAAGTTAATGATTTACTCTAACCTCCTCCCGTGGAAGAGAAAATGTTTTATATATACAGAGTGATGTATACTTAAAGTAGACTTGGGAGATGTGGACGGCAGGCAGGACTGGTATTGAGTGACTGGCACGCCCTCTCCGACGCTGCTCAGTCATTTATGAGTGTAAAAAATGCATTCACAGGTTAATGACTCGCGTGTGTTGTGAACTCCTTGTCGCACGCTGCTCTGTAAGCTCTCTGGGATAGTAAATGTTATCTAAGATCCCAAGTGTGGCATTTGATATACTCCTTGATTCAGAAATTGTTATGCTCTCTAATGCAGAAACATAGAATTTGTTTAGTGCATTAGTTTCTGCACGTTCTGGTGGAATATTTCTCGAAGTTCTCTGGTATTTCTTTATCCCAGCTCTTCTGTATAGGGCAAAGAATTATTCAAGCTTTCCTGTTTAACATTCTCCACGTTTTCTGGTGAACTAGTTTGTAACTTTTCCAAGTGTGTGGCATGTTCTTTATAGGTATGCACAAAAAATAGTTCTTGCTTCATCCTTGGCATCTCTGCCTGACCTGCCCGCTTCCTGCTTTACATTGATGGCCTCTCCCTGACTGATCCCCAGCCTCTCATTCCATTATCTTTCCCTTTCTTCTTTACATCCATTTTCTTTATCCCTATATTTTCATGAACTGTGCCCCTCTCTGCCTTACTCCTTCAGCATTTCCTTGCCGCAGCCCAAGTCTCTACTTCTGTAGCTTCATATCGGCAATATTCTTACCTCGTATGAGATTTTCTTTTACTTATTCCTTTCTATACCTTCCTCCCTTTACTCTTTCCCTATTATATTCATCCTCTGCCTAAACCTGCTTCACTTTGTTTTATATATCCACTTCCCAACCAGCTTCAACCTGCCTCACTGTGCCTCACTCCCGACCTCTTATCATCTCGCCCCACTCAGTTTTATCATCCATCCTTTCCCTCAACCTGCTTTACCCCTTCTGTGCCTCATTCCTGGCCTTTTCCTAACCCATGCACACCTCTCTGTCTGATGCATCCTGCTGCCCTATTCCTCCCTGTTTTGCACCAGCCTCCATCATCTTCTGTCTGGGCATTTCCCTATCCCATCTTCAGTCGCTTCCTGCCTCAGCCTGCTTGACCCGTTTGCCTGCCGCCTCACACAAGCACGAGGAGGAACACAAAAACCTGCACCCGATCTTGTGTATATTTTGTCTGGGGATCATAATAATCAGAAATAATTCTCTCTGGTTGTATTAAAATTAGACAAGACCTGTATTTTACATCAACACTTTGGCGTTAGTTTTGCGAGCTGAATTTTTGATAGTGGTGGTATTGGGTGGGGTGGGGTGGGGTGGGGTGGGTTGAGGGGGGGGTGTTGTTAGGTACGGTGAGAAGACAGGTTTCAGTGGGAAGGTGTAGTGAAGGTGGCTATAGTGGGGGGAAGGGTAAATAGTGTGTCGGTGTAGATATGACAGATAGCTTAAAGTGAGGGTGTAGTGTGAGAATAAAAATCGAGTAAAGGGATTGTGGGAAAACGTATACAGTGTGAAAGCTAAGGTGTAGATGTACGGAGAAAGAGAGTCGAGAGTGTGAATAACAAGACATAAGAACTGGTATGGTTTATGTGAAAGATAAAGTAATGAAAGTTAAATGTTAAATGTAATAAGAGAGTACTTGTATTTTGAAAGATACTGCACTGAGCCTGAAAACTAAATATGTGAATGAACTGTATGAGTGCATAGCAAGAAAGCTTGTTGCTAAGGTACCCTACATTGTGAAAGTGTAGTAATAAGGGAATATTAGTTATAGCGTGACAAGGGTCCACCTGAGGTAAACTGCTCTTCATCCCTTCACCAACCACCTCAGTACAAAGTAATCATTCCCAGCTTACACACACTTTACACAGAACCTCACTACTTAATCCTAATTTCACGCAGCCCCTAAATGCACATCACCACCATCACATCACCTCAACTCCCATTCACCATTCCTTCTCCCACCAACCAAATAAACATCACCCTATCCTATGCCATCCTCCCCACACTTTACCCCTCCTTCACACACACACACACACACACACACACACACACACACACACACACACACACACACACACACACACATACACATACACACACACTACATCTTGGCCACCACACCACTACACACTCTTCAGGTACAATAAGATGCTCGATTTACCACCACCTCGTGTCAAACAGGTACTTCAAAGGATAATTAATTGAATAAATGTCTGCCGCTAAAATAATTAAATGTCTTTAACAGATTGAAAGGGTTAAAGTTTACACCGAACATTTGCTGTAGTTAATAAAGTTAAATTACATAATAAAATTAATAGCAATAATTTAACGTACAGGTGTGAAAAGTTATTTTTTCTTTCGAAATGAACTGTACTCTTTGACTAAAGCCCTGTATATTTGCCAATAGTTCTAATTACCCTATCAATAATAACCCTATCAATAAGAACAATATATTCCATTGTTTAGTGAATTATTCTGATGTGAGTGGCATATCATACAATCTGAATAACTGAACAAAGTCTACAACTAAGAAAATTGAATATCCACATCCAGGCTAAAACATCCAGGCCCTATTATCAATTTACATAAGTGAATAAACTCTAAAGCTTCAGAAGATACATATACACTGGTCGACTGAAGTAATATTCAAGCCACGAGCCAAACATATTGTGTGTGTTGGAAGCGTTAACTGAACCCGTCACTCTATGTTATTCTACATTATTGGCCGAGATAAACACACCCATGCAGCCACACATCTTAGGTATTACTACACCTCTCATGACTTGAACACTATTACACCTCTCACAGCTAGCCACACCTCTCACATGCAGCCCATCTCACCTCATCACACCTCTCACAGCTCATCTCAGACAGGTCACCACACCTCTCACAACTCATCACACCTCTCACAGCTCATCTCATCTTACCACACCTCTCACAGCTCATCTTACCTCACCACACCTCTCACAGTTCATCTTACCTCACCACACCTTTCACAACTCACCTCACCTCTCACAGTTCACCACTATTCGCACAGGTCACCTCTCACACCTCACCTCTCCCAGCTCACCACTTGTACAGGTCACCTCAAAATACTACTCCTCTCACAACTCACAGCTCACAACTAATAAATGTCACCTCAACATACCACACCTCTCACAGCTCACCACTAGTACAGGTCACCTCAGCATACCACACCTCTCACATCTCACCTCACCCATCAGAGTCGAGCCACACCGTCGCTACCGTAGGTCACAGTATCTCTCGCCTCAACCCTAATTGGTGTCGAGTGGTGTAAGGGGCCTATCACACCTCCACTCATTTTCCTTCGTTTTCTGTCCTTCATCTGCCGTTCTTGGATTTTATTTACCCAGTTCAGAGATCTTTGGGGTCTTGTAAACTCCTGAAACCAAGTTGGATGATGTAGAAAGACGTACATTGGACAGTGTGTGACTCCAGGTGCTGCTGGTGCTCTCGTTTGACAGCTGGTGCTCTCTTGTCCTCGTTAGCTGCTGTTGTTGATGCTGTTGGAGTGACTGTATGAAGATTATTATGAGTTACATATAACTGTCGCATGTAGTACAGTAGTTACTTGACCACTACTGTACATGAAGAGCTCTGTGAGTGGTCTTTGATTACTTGGTCTGATCTACTGTCGTTGTTTTGTAAGAAATTTGCGAAAACTCTTATAGTTGTCGTTAATATTAATCTTTGCATAGCGAATAAGAAAAAATCAAGAAGGCTCTTGCGAGATAATAAAATGTATTATGAGTATTATATATACGAGTACATCAACGAATACAGCCGATAAAATTCACCGTTAATTAGATACAAGTTAGCAAAGTTGCCGGTTGGACTAATAATAGCTTGTATGTTGTTGTAACAGTTAATTTGTAAAGGAGTAATTGTAGTTTGCAAATGTTACAGGTAACCAGTTAATCCAAGTTGAATTTACACTTTGAGTTTACACTTGCAGAAAAACAAAACTATGACAGAATAATTGTTGCTCGCACCATTTGCTTATCTGACGTGGTTGCCAATTTTACCAGCTCTCGTAGCTGGTTGAGTTCCTTGGAATATAAGTACTTCATTTTGGCCTCCTCTTCTGTTGCCCCTCTCATCACTGCCCTTAGTAATTGTTACCCTCTTCTCAGTTTGCCCTCTCACCCCTCAGTACCAATTTTCTCAGTTCCCCTCTTCGTGTTCTCATCTTAGCTTCCAGTTCATCGCTGCTCATCCCCCTTCCCCTTTCCTCACCATTGTCCTCTCCCCTTATATTACCCATACCTTCTCCCCTTATCTCTACCCTCTCCTTTCATGACTCCCTCCCTACATATAGCCCCAATCTCCATTAACCCTATCCTCCTGCTATCCCTTTATCTAAGTTTCATCCTTGCTCAGTGCTGGTCCCACTTACCCATTTCTCGTGCCCCTTTCCCTATCTCCCCACATGTTACTATTCTCAGCATACGTCAAGCAGTTAAATTTTGTTATCAGCAATAATGTTTACGGTTGAGATCAAACCCAGAACTGCATATCGTAAAACCATAGTTGTTATCCCTGAGACCCCAAACTTTAAAATAGAAAATTCTTTTAGAGTATTTATTTAAAAATTTTACCTGGCTTAACACACACACACACACACACACACACACACACACACACACATAATATATACTGATGCCGGGAAGTCCTACCACTCTCCTCTCAACAACCCACAATTAGTCCACGCCAGAGTTGTAAATGCCGTTTTATTTTTTCATCTACGTCTGTTTTTTAAAGTCCCGACGGCGACCACGACGGTGACGGAGACCACACAATACAAACCTCAACTAAATTTTGTTCCCCCTTGCTAATACTGTGGCCAATAGGAATAGGAGTATAGAATATTAAGGAATGAAGTATATATATATATATATATATATATATATATATATATATATATATATATATATATATATATATATATATATATATATATATATATATATATATATATATATATATATATATACACCGGTATATCAACTTATGCATATTTATGTATATAGGATAAAACAGATGTTTGTGTGTGCTCATATACAATATTGATAGGGTATATTTCACTTCCTGTGTAAGAGGTGTATACATATCTATATGTAATATAATTATGACCTGTACATTAAGCAGAAGAGGTTATTAATCCTGTCATATAACTGGCTATAGTGCCTACCATTCAACACACCGAGTAGCTAATCAAAATTCTTTAAAACACTCGAGGTAGAAGGAGACTTGGCAAAAACTCATACCTCGGCAGCTTGAGGGGAATGTTCACAAGAACCGTAGAGGTGAGACTCTCCTACTTGTATCCTGGGAATATCGACCAAATCCTCAGGCGATGAATGGCACTAACTTGACCCCCGCCTAGGCATAAAAGAGGTCATGACACATCAGTTTCCGTCCTTTGGTGTACGAGATCCTTATCAGATGGGTAATCTTATCTCGATAACGGAAAAGTGTAGTAGAGAAAGGAAAATGATGAAGGAGGGAGGCACGGGGGCAGCAGGGGCGTGTGTGATTAAGGAAAACAAATGCCTGGTGTGGAGAGAGGGACCCGTCACCCCCATACACCCCCCCACTCCTCTCTCACGTCCACTGGGTAAAAATTGGAAGCACAGGTGGATGGATAGATAGAGCAGCTTGTTTGGACGGTGACTGGCTGACTGCAGGTGGTCCCTCTCCAGCTTCAAGGCATTCACTCGTTCGATCAGTGATTACGCCTCTCTGACAGGAGACGTGGAGGTCGCTGAATATCTGTACCTTCCCTCTGTGGTTGTCTGCCCTTGTTTGTTTCCTTGTGCCTCCTCCCTCTCTCTCTCTCTCTTTCTCTAACTCTCTCTCTCTAACTCTCTCTCTCTCTAACTCTCTCTGCAAGTGATTTTGTGTGTGCATCAGTCTTCTTACTTGTATAATTATAATCGCTGGTGTTGTTGTCTCTGATCTGAACTTCAATGACACAAACACAGGTACACGAGTAGTTTATTTCCTCACTTCTAACTTTGATGAGCGGCCGAAGTTCAGTATTAGCTCTATCATTTAATCCCCAATTCCTTCGTCTTATTATCATTTTAGGTTTGTGGTCACTGGGGTTTTTAGAGCAGTGGTATAGTTTCAGTAATTGGCATCCCTTCTTTCTGCAATTATAGTTCGAATCATTACGAGGGTACTGTCATGATCTAAGTAACGCAGCAAGGAAGTTTCTTCGTGGTATTGCTTTGGTGGTAGGTCTGTCTTCACTCCTCGTACTTTTTTTTTTTTTTTTTTTACTTTAATTTGTAGTTGGATACATTAATCAGTCAGGAGCTTCAGTAGGGCTATTGAAAACTATCTTTGACATAAGAATAATCACTAAAGCTATAATATACATATATTCCAAATGTCTAACTACACAAACAGTTATATGCATTATACAAATATATATACATTTTATGGCTGTTTAATCCACGTGTGCCCCGTGCAGCTAACCTTCCACTGGATATGTTTCTGTTACATAATCGTTCATACTCTATATACTCTATCCCATTACATCCTCTTCTCATCTCTTATACTTCCTGGCTTCTTCCTCCTGGATTTTCGGCATCCATCAAGAGCATTAGATTCGTGTACCTGGCCTGTATAATGTTATGGATAGTAGGCCTATTAATCTGCACAATTTTGGTTAATTATGCTGATGGACTATCAGATAATAAGCCTGCATGACTCTAAGGTCAAGTGTCAGGGAGTGGAGTTAGTATGCTAATAAGATGAAGCCATAAATAAGGCCACACACCTATAAGGACGTGAGTGAGGAAGAGGGAAGGGTAGATTAGTGAGGGCTAGAAGTAACAATGAAATACACATATTTATGGGATCTTGGAATTTTTACTGTGGTGATCTGTAATTATATACATACATATATATATATATATATTATTATTTTTTCCGGCACGTTTACTGCTGTATTTTGCTTTTGGTTTTATCAGTGTCTTTTATCTGTATGGGTTTTTCGCCTGATTTGCTTTAGTTGTCAGGAAATTTGCATGTAAATAAACTTGCCTGAGTGAGTGACTGTTTGGCTGTCTGTAAATGTATACGCATGTATGTATGTCCAGTAAACAATTACATAATACTTACCCTAATGGTACCACTTGCCTGCCATCATAGAGGAGATGGTGAATTGGCACGGATACTGGTTCTTAACACATATGGTCGGAGGATGGAATAGAGTCAGTGGCAGCCAGGGACCGACATAGTGTTCACCAGTCAATTAATTTAACGTAGTTGATCATAAGTCCTCGTAGCGTCATTATAATATCCCCACTGATACAGGACACATAATTATATTTGCAAGAAGTTGAATATTCCTCAATGACCCTTTCCTTGTGCTTGTGTGATGATGACCTGACCATTTAATACGAATATTTTTCCTGTATCAAGATTCTAAAAAGTAGATAAACGAGAAGCGGGCAAGTCATCAACAACAACAACAACAACACAACAACAACAGACATTAAACGGCAGACGATAATCAATAAACACAAATCCATGGACAATAAATACACAGTACACAGATAAACAGACAATAAAAGAGTAAACAATAGGCAGTACACAAGAAATAACAACACAATGGTCCTAAAGATCCGTGGTGGCCGGGGGGTTGGGGGTGGCGGGGGACCGGTTCAGTGGGGTGCCGAGGAAGGGAGGGAGGGGGCCACAATAGTCCACTATACACTACAATGACAGCAGGAGGACCCCACCAATCACCTCACACCACCTCCTCCCGATACGACCAATCAGAGGGCTCCCCAAACCAGCTCCTACATAGGGGTTCATAAAGCCGACTTATACAACTCTAAATGATCGAGTCCTAAACCATATATATATATTTTTTTTTTATGTTGGGAGTTCAAACCTTATTTTTTTTTTTTTTTTACTGTTTCGTGTTTGTATTTTCTCCCCCTACATTTTTCTCTCTCGTTTTCTCCCATTTCTCTCGTTCTTTCCCTTTTATCTCTCTCATTCTCACTTTCATTCTTTGAGGGTCGACCACCAGGATGAATAATCAATTGATTTGCAAAATATGGGAGTGTGTGCGTGAGATCTGCATGGCGTAGGGAGAGGGAAAGAATCAAATATAAAATCTAGGTGTTGGGTAATTTAGTTGAGTCGGGGGTAATTGGGTGATGATGCCCCTCGGGAGAAGCCAGGTAAGGGCACGGGCGAGGCAATAAAGATAATCAACCACTTTATGACGTAATTATTAGGTTTATAGAGCTTCTGTGCCCCGTATGCAAAGTGGTGGGCCTTTGTTTTCGCGGGCGCCTCTGAGAAAGTCCCGTTTCCTTTTCAGACGTCTGGCGATGGTTTGGTTACCACTCCTCCTGCTACTACTACTTTACAGAAGTGGATTCAGGTGTGTTTTTTTTACTGGTTGGTGAAGATGTTGGTTTGGGGGAAGAGAGGAATATAATGTGGTGGTGGCTGTCTGGTGGTGGTGGTGGTTGTGTGGTGGTGAAGAAGGGTTGACCAGGATATTTTGGTGATTATGGTATTAAGTGTGTGGATTCTGGTGGTGGTAGAAGAAATAGAGAAAATTTAAGGTGTGGCTACAGAGGTGAGATGGTGTTATTGTGGTGGTTAGAGGGACGAGTTGTGGAGTGTGGTGAAGGGGTAAATAATTTGGTAGTGTGGTGTGTGTTGGTATTGGGAGATTTGAGAAGATGGTGTCTTGTGGATGTGACGAAATGAAGGAATGGTAATGAGGAAAGATAGAGTGCGAGAGGTAAGATAAAAATAAAGAAGAGAAAAAGTAAGAAAGTGGGAGGAAAAAGGAAAGAGAAAAGTGTAAGACGAAAGGTAGTGATAAAAAAAAAAAAAAAAAAACTGAGTGCGAGAAGAGAGTTTGAGAATGGAGACAAAGTGGAAAAAAATTAACAATGTCTGTTCGTAAAGATAGCACGTGGGTGTTAGGAGGAAAATTGCTACTGTCAACAGAGTAAATAAATCTAAAGAAAACTGCTTAAGTGTTAGGTAGGTGACAGACGAGTGGCGGAAGATTTCAGCAGAAGTTACATTCATACATACATACATACATACTCGTACATGCGCAGTACTTGTCTCTCCGGTGTGAAAATAGTACTTGAAAATCTGTTTGCAGTAATTTTCCGTCTGTGAAAAATGATGATCTGTCTGAAAGTGCCACGTGACGGTAGACAGTTTTATTTTTTTTTTCCACAGCTGAGGAAGGTCGTAACTCGCATTTTACTGTTCATTAGAGATACTGTCACCGTTAAGTTGGATAAGGAAGGAATGGAAGAGGAGGGGCAGCAGGGTGAATTAAGAGTGGAGGAGGCGGTGGATAAGTGCGGAAATGAAGTAAGAATATTCAACACTGGAGGAGCTAGCTGGGATAACGGTGTGTAAGGCTTTGATGATTATGTTGTCAGAGAAAAAGGAGGTAAAGTATGTTGTGGCATGAAGGGTGAATGCACGTGTAGGAAATAAAGGTAGTGGTGGATGGTGTGAGTATAATGTGTGAGAGAAGGATTTATTTGCTCTTTGTAGTGAGTGAAGGGAAGGATGTTAATGTTGAGTTGGGTGGAACAAAATTATACAATATCATATTTACGCCCTGCATGTATGGTGCTTGAAAAAGGGACTGTAAAGTTTTATTAGTTCCATCTAAATAGTTTTCTTTCGTTACTTGTTAATTATCATAGGAAAGATATCATTGTTGTTGTCACCTTCTCTAATAGTGAGCAAGGTCAGTCCTTCAATTACCCTTCCAGTATTGAGCAAGCCATTGAAAAGGGCGGAGAGACAGACAGACAGACATACATTCGAAGCAAACCACAACAAAATAGAGAAGTCAGCTAATATTCTTAAAGGTGAATGGGAGTGGAGGTCACCAGCATCCCCCCACCTTTATATTGAACTCCCTTGTATTCCTCTGTAATGACCATCCCCTGACACCACCCTACTTACTGCACCTCCACCTCCCTTTGTCCACTTTTCCCGAATTTCACGCTGATTGCAGGTCCGGAGGTCCATTGTGCGGGCGGCCCTTGGAGGCTGTGTGTGAGGTATGGGGGTCCCGGGGTGAAAGGAAGCTTCACATGACCTCCAGACACGAACACACTACTACAGGAGGTGAAGGGGTAGCCGTCGGATGCAACTTTGTCACTCAGCTATGCGGGATATTTTGACGTTCTTATGGCTGAGGGTCCGTTCACTTTTCTTGACTTCACCAGCAGACGTTAGCTGTTTGCATTATAAAATTAACATATGTGATGCAACTCCCCCTGGAAAGGAAAAGAAAAGACAATGGCGCCATTAGACTACCACCATCTCATGAAATAAATTATCTCCCTATAGATAGCAAGCGCCTCTACAAATTGTAAAATCGGAACATTAGAATTCTTAGTAACCAGAGCGATGAAAACAAGAACATCTCTATTATGATTTGTGTGTTCCAGCAACTTGTTATTCATGAACTAGACAACAGGAAGGATGAAGGATAAGTTTGCCTACAGTACTTTGAGCTGTAAACTCGCACCTTTGTGTGTGTAAAGAGAGGGACTTGAGTGAATATTTATCCCTTATGCTACAACTACAGCGTTATCAGTGAGGTTGTTCTATGACACTCGGAGTTCTTGTGGTGATCAACTACTCAAATCTAAGAAAAGCTGTGCATTACTAAAATTAGAACCAACAAATCCTTATACGTCGCTGTAGAGTTTACAGTATATAATATAAATATCGTCTTCTTGAAAGTGAACTCCATTTATTTCAGATATAGAGCCAAAGAGAGACGGATAAAAGGATATAATGTAGATATTTTGTCCCTGTGTGAGTGTGTGTGTGTACCGTGGATGGATAATGGACCTGAATGTAACAAGACTACAGTTGTACTTCACTTTCTTTCTAAGGCACTAAGACGTCTGTACCTCCTCCCACTCCACTTCCATCCCATTTCTTCTCAACTCATGTCTTGCCTCCCCTCCACCTGCTTCTCCTCCTCTATTCATTCCTTCTCTCCTACTCTCCTACTGCTTTTCCAACTTCCTCTCCTGTACCTTCGTTTATTTTTTCTTGTCTTTCTCCTATCCTCATCCTTTCTACCTGTTTTCCCTTCCCTTTGTCATCCCTTCTCTCCCTGTTTTTTCTTCCCTTTGTCCTCCCTCCTTTTCAACTGTTTTTATCACCAGCTTCCTCCTTCCATTTCTTCCATCTGTCTCTCCTATTCCTCCCAGTTTCTTAACCTATTCTTAGCCTGCCTTTCCTACTTACCATACTTTTATCCTCTTTCTTCCTCTCCTCCTTACATCCACACCTTACTTATCTTCCTCCCTCTCCTCTCCTTTACTCTCCATCACTCCCTCACTTGATTACCTCTTTCTTCCTCCCTCTCCTCTCCTTTCCTCTCCATCACTCCCTCACTTGATTACCTCTTTCTTCCTCCCTCTCCTCACCTTTCCTCTTTCCTCTCCTCACCTTTCCTCCTTACTTACATACCCTCCTACCATCTACTCCCTCACCTCCCCTATCTCCACCTACTATCCCTATACTTCTCACATTCTCTTCTTCCATCATCGTCACTACTTCTATTCCTTCTTACCACCACCTCCTCCCTCCTTTGCCTCCCGCCCGCCGTCTCCTTCCCCCACTGCTCCCCATACATCATAGCCGTAATACCACACCCTGGGGCACCGTAGAGGGGTAGGGGTGGGGTGGTTATGGAAGGGGGAGGGATAGAGAAGGAAGAGAAAGGGGCCAGAGAGAGAGAGAGAGAGGTTAGGGGGAGAGTACCTTCACTTCCCTTCCCTTGCCTTCCCTGCTACTCTCCTTTATTTTCTGACCACTTTTCCTATTCCAGTCTCTATCCCTCCCTTGCTCCTTCTCTGCCACCCCCCCCTTCCCCCTGTCACCTCCTCCCCTTCCACCCCCCCTTCCCTGCCACCCCCCCTTCTCTGCCACCCCCCCTTATCTGCCAACCCCCCCTTCTCTGCCACCCCCCCCTTTCCCCTGTCACCTCCTCCCCTGCCAGTCCCCTCCCTCGTTCTTCGTCCATCACCCTTTCCCCTGCCACCTCCTCCCCTTCCAGCCCACCTCTCCTATTTACTCTGTCCCCTTCCTGCTCCCTGTCATAGCCTTTTCTAATACTTTGATCTTTTTAATGCCCTGTCCGTCTAACCCTCTACCTACCCTGTCACCACATTCCTATACCACCACCTTCCCCTAGCACTACCACCACCACCACCACCACCACCACCACCATCATCCCATAGCACTACCACAACCTACCCTACCTTACCACCACCACCACCACCATCCCATAACACTACCCACCCCCACCACCAACCCAAAACACTACTCCACCACCAACACCATCCCATAACAATACCACCATCCCCTACCCACCACCACCACCACCCCCCCCCCACCACCACCACCTCCTTCCAACTTCCCCTTCCCCACACTCTTCTACCATCCCCTATCTATACCAGCGTCCTGTCTTAAACTCCCCTATATTTTTCTTTAACCATTTCCTCCCATCCATCATTACTCTATAACTAATATTGGACATCCTTGTTGCCCCTCCTTTGTTTTTAATTTATACAAGCCTCTTATATATTCTTCCTAGTTATATATTCTTCCTAGTTATATATTCTTCCTAGTTATATATTCTTCCTAGTTATATATTCTTCCTAGTTATTTATTCTTCCTAGTTATATATTCTTCCTAGTTATTTATTCTTCCTTTATTTATTCTTCATTTTTCTTTATATTCCACATGTTTGTATGTGTTTGTTTATCTGTTTGTTTGTTTTTATTTGTTATTGTGTTTGTTTGTGAGCAGGATTAC
>JAWQEG010007649.1:0-25669 GCA_033782935.1 Petrolisthes cinctipes
GAAGTACTGCAATGAATGGTCTGCCAAGTGAGAAATAATAAGAAAGGTAAGGAAGGAGGAGAGGGAGGTGGGGAGTAAAAGAGAAGGAAGGAGAGGAGAGAGGAGGGGGATGGGGAGGGAGTAACGTGAATAGGAGTGGGGGAGTAAAAGAGAAGGAAGGAAGGAAGGAAGGAGGGAAATAAGATGAATAAGAATAGGACAGTAAAAGGGAAGGAAGGAAGGAAGGAAGGAAGATGAATAAGAATAGAACAGTAAAAAGGAAGGAAGGAAGGAGGGAAGGAAGATGAATATGAGTGGGAGGGAGGGCAGTAATAGGGAAGAAAGGAAGGAGGGAAGGAAGATGAATAAGAATAGGACTGTAAAAGGGAAAAAAGGAAGGAAGGAAATAAGATGAATAAGAATAGAACAGTAAAAGGGAAGGAAGGAAGGAAGATGAATAAGAATAGAACAGTAAAAGGGAAGGAAGGAAGGAAGGAAATAAGATGAATAAGAATAGGACAATAAGAGGGAAGAAGGACAGACCACACACACACACACACACACACACACCTATGTACCAATGGAAGGAGGAGGAGGAGGAGCATCAGGACGACCACCAGCTAGTAGTAGTACCTATGTATGGCCTTGTGAGTGACATTACCAGCACGATCGATCCTTGCTATAAAAAAGTGTCTGGCCACCCAACCACCCACCCACCCGAGGGACTGATTATACTAGTGACTGGTATATAGTATAGTAGGTACTCTTAAGGGGGTGCGGGAGTAGGGGACAGGCTTTTGGGGGGTGCGGGAATAGGGGGACAGGCTTGGGGTAGGTAGTAGAAAGCCTGTCCCCTATTCCTGCACTCCCCTAACCCCCCTCCCACTCCTAGCCTGTCCCCCTACTCCCGCACCCCCCAAACCCCCCCACCCCTAGCCTGTCCCCCTACTCCAGCACCCCCCTAAATCCCCCCCCCAAGCCTGTCCCCCTATTCCCACACCCCCTTAAGGGACCCTGTGTTGTAGTCGAAAAATTGGAGATAAACGAGTCCTTCAAATACAGCCACGAAACACACACACACACACACACACACACACACCTATATGGAAGGAGCTTGTTTTGTGGCATGGTCAGGAGGAATCAGAAGCCTCCAATTTTCATACACAATCATAGGGTCCTTAAGGGGAGATTCTCTAGTTGGGTAAATTGGAAGGCTACTGATTCCTCCTAACTCTACCAGAAAACAGACGCCCTCAATGGTATGCTAATAGGGGATCTGTTTCGGAGGATAATTTGGAGGAATCAGAAACCTTCCAATTCATCGACAAAAGACCCTGTGATCGTGTATGAGAATTGGAGGCTTCTGATTCCTCCTTCCATACAGGTGTGTGTGTGTGTTTTTTTTTTTTTTTTTCGTGCAATATTTGAAGGACTCTTGTACAATCTTTCACCTATACAATGACACCTTCCAAAACAGTGTTACCAGCTCAGATGACATGATAAACATTTGGGGACGTGGTCGCGAATTTACGAGCTCGAGTGTACCTTCCAGTTTTCTGACTAAATCATTATTATAATTATGATTTTTTTTATTCCTCCAACCTTGGGCACCAAACAAGATCCGTAGACGTGTGTTGAGTTATAAATCTGTTTCTATCTTCTCTCTTTTATCATATTATTATTATTATTATTATTATTACTATTATTGTTATTATTTTTCTTATTATTATTATTATTATTATTATTGTTATTATTATTATTGTTATTATTATTATTGTTATTATTATTATTATTATTATTATTATTACTATTACTATTATTATTATTATTGTTATTGTTATTATTGTTGTTGTTTTTCTTATTGTTATTATTATCGTTATTATTATTATTATTTTTATGTTGTTGTCTTACCTACTTCCTTTGTCTCCCTATTAATGTTTTCTCCCTTTTGTTATTCAGTGTCCCTCCCTCCCTCTCTCTTTCTCTCTCCCTCTCTCCTTCCCTCTCTCCCTAGTAATCTCCTCCCTATCTCTCTCACTCTCTCTTTCTTCCTCCCTATCTCTCTCACTCTCTCACTCTCTCTTCCTCCCTCCCTCCCTCTCTCCCTTGTAATCTCCTCCCTATGTCTCTCACTCCCTCACTCTCTCTTCCTCCCTCCCTCTCTCCCTCCCAAGTAATCTCCTCCCTATCTCTCCCTCTATCTTTCTCCCTCATTCCCTCCCTCTCTCTCTCTCTTTCTCCCTCATTCCCTCCCTCTCTCTCTTTCTCCCTCATTCCCTCCCTCTCTCTCTTTCTCCCTCATTCCCTCCCTCCCTCCCTCTCTCCCTCCCTCTCTTTCTCCCTCCCTCTCTCCCTCCCTCTCTTTCTCCCTCCCTCTCTCCCTCCCTCCCTCCCTCCCTCCCTCTCTCCCTCCCTCCCTCCCTCCCTAGTAATAGCCTCCCTCTCTCCCTCCCTCCCTCCCTAGTAATAGCCTCCCTCTCTCCCTATCTCCCTCTCTCTCTCTCCCCTCCACCCCCACACATACCTTCTCTCTCCTCTACTCCTTCATTGACCTACACTCTTATCTTTTCCCACTAGTAAGGCTTCAGTGTTGTAGTAGGGTTGGCCAGCTAAGTCAGGTGTTGGTAAATCTGGTGCAACTAATTCCTCCAAACTATTCCAAGCAACAGAACACCATTAGGTTTGTTCATCTGCTGGTTCCTGGCATCTTGTTTCTGGCATACTTTTGGAGGAATCAAGGCACTCCAATGTATGAAACGAAAGAGGAATCAGTAGCCTTCCAATATTTACCAACAAGAGAATCTCCCCTTAATTCCACAGATGAACTTAAACCATCTTACAAACTGGTGGACTATGAAGCTGTTGTCAGTGTAACCTCTTTGGTGGCTTCTGTACACAACATTGATAACGTTATACTGTTGTTGTAAGTGTGTGTGTGTGTCGTCCACGGGCGTTAATAACCAGCACCATGATGGGTATGTACGCTCAGAAATTCCGCATGAAGCGGTATGGTGGTGGTGGGGGAAGATATTCACCTCCAACCATAGGCCATGATATTGTTAATTACATCAATCCAACCGTCAACTACGATAAATTTCCTCGTAAAATACGACCTAAGCGTGGTAAATCCAACCACAACAGTAGTGAAGTGTCTCTGACTTCACCTGACAACCGGTCACGACGTTGTTCCTGCCTCGATAATCTTAACTTAACCTCGGAGCAGCTGACGGCTCTCAGACGCCACTCTGACCACCACACCCGTGATCGTGATGATGAAGAAGGATGGCTCTTACAACAACAACAAACAGATGAAATCCTACACGCATCAGCTGACGTACTGACCAGGATGTTTAATTGTCTCAACACCACTGCCCAGCCACCACCAAAAGACCCCTTCCTACCAGACCCACGTTACACACTCTCTCGGGAGAAACCTGCTGCATCACCCACGTAAGTAACTCAATAACTTTCACTTGACGGTATAAACTAGAAAGGGTCAGTAGAAGAAATCTTGGTAAACAATTATAAGGGAAGAAACCTGCTGTGGGGAAATTCGGGGGCTCTGATTCCTCCAAGATATCCCAAGCAACAGAATCCCTCCACATAAGACTGTTGAGACGTGTTTTATGATAAGGGTTCGGAGGGTTACGTGTGCTCCAATTTGCCCACAACAGTTACTTCCCTTAATTAATAGTACAATGTTGTTGGTGTTACATTTGAAGCAACTAACTGATTCCTCCATACTATTCCAAGCAACAGGTCACCATTATTTTTGTTGATGTGGTCCTGTTTCCTGGCAAACATTGGAGGAATCATGGCACTCCAATGTAACATAAGTGAATTACCCCCTCAACCTAACCTAACCTAACTTAACCTAACCAGGGGTGGAGCCAGTATACAGATGGTAATAATTCTGCCGGGACACTAACGAGACTCCCTACCTGTCCTCTATTGTAGTCATCTCACTTATATAATTACCTGCAACTGCATTGATTAGTTGTTTCTGCAAATTCACCGTGCAAGATGCTAACATTGTTTTGAAGGAAAATGTAGTAAAATGATGAAAAATGAAAGGGAATCTGAAGTAAAATTAATGAAAATGAAGAAAAATGTATAAACATTAATGAAAATGAATGAAAATATATGAATACAAAAAACAAAACCAATAAGATGGTAAAGTTTCGTTTTCTCTTTTTTAATTGTATAATAATTACTATACTGCAGTTCGAGTTTCTTTTCACAACATTTACTGGCATACACTGGATAAGTATTGTACGTACTATTGGCCACGAGAATTGGTACACACGCTGTTGTTTTCGATGGATTGCAACATACAGATAATGTAAGACTGTAACTGCAATATAAGAGCATTATTGATATTAGATTTGTTTTGTAATGTTAGACTATGTAACTGCAATACAAGAAGGTTATTATTATTTGGTTTGTTGTTTTGTAAGGTAAGACTACGTAACTACAATACAACATTATTATTAGTAGGTTTGTTGTTTTGCTAATCACATTGTCACTTGGTACACACACACACATTCATTGCAGTACTTCCAGAATAATGACCTTTCCTTCGGGGATTGAGGCGTCTGGCAATAAATAGATAGACTTTCCATATAGCCAACTGTGTAAGAATTCCTTTGGGCAACTGTACACAAGGCTCTTAGAAGGCCTGATCTAATGTGGTCAAAGTTGAGGGCTACCGATTCCTCCACACTATGCAAGGAAACGTAAAGGAACATACAACAATGTTCATGGTGTGGTGTTGACGATGGCTTGGTGCCGGTACGATGGCTCCATAGACACACTACAGAGCCCCATCGTATACCAGTACCAGGGCATCGTATATACCACAGATGTCCTTGCATATAATAATAGGGAATCTGTTTTGCCTTCCTTTTATTCGTGAATTTATTATTATTTCCTCCCACCCCAGCCCGCCCCACCCCACCCCCGCCACCCCTTAATGACTTCCCCCCCCCTATCCCACCCACCCCACCCCACCCCTAATTAATGACTTCACCCCCTGACCTCTGAAAGTTGTGAGGAGGGAATTAATGAAGTGATAAGAGGATAATGAGAGACCTTAGTAAGAAAACTGCATGTAGATAAGAAAGGTAATGTACTGTATTTATGGGAACAAGAATTGGAAGGTTACTACTGACTCCTCTAAACTATGCCAGGAAACAGACACCCTCAATGGTACTACTAAGGGATCTGTTGTTTCATGGCATAGTTTGGAGGAATCAGAGCCCTTCCAATTTACCAACTAATAATTTCCCCTTACATGTTTGAGTGAATAAAGTGTGTTAAATAATAAGGAAGGAAGAACATGGATAATAATGATAATAATAATATGATTAAGGAGAGAAATTGATGATGACGCAATAAAGGACCCTGTGATCGTCTGTGAGAATTGGAGACTTCTGATTCCTCCTGACTATGCCACGAAACAAGCTCCTTCCATAATTATATACTGTAGGTGTGTGTGTTTCGTGGCAAAATTTGAAGGACTCGTTTATCTCCAATTTCTGACATCACATGGTCCATTGATAAGAGGGAATATTTACTGGCATCATTTAAGCCCAGTCTGAATGAGAGAGTATATAAAAATGTAGATTACTGTCTGAGGAATAGTGAAAAGGAATGATATGTAACTGTATTTTTATTGTTTATGCTTGTGCAGTCACGAGCACTAATAAGTATACAGCTTTGGTTGAAGATTTGAAACAGTCCAAATCACCAACAAAGTAATTCCAATGGAGATCTTATTGTGCATTTATTTACTGTCTCAAGGTATTCGCAGCACACCTGGATACTTATTAGTCCTCGTGACTGTACCTGCCTGCCTATATGTATGTCTATGTGTGTATGCATGCGTATGTTTTTTTTGTTTATCTACAGTATATGTGTTTGTATACTACCATACTTGAAAGGTGTAGGGTACTGCAGGTAAAATGAAGAGGCAACCTATTCCTCCAAACTATACAATGAAACAGAATCCAACCACAACATTGCCTCGGTGACTTGTTTTATGGCACTGTTTGTAGGCACCATCGAGTCCAGTCCAGCTCAGAGTACAATTGGATACAAGAATTGGTACACACACTCTTGTTTTGAGAGGGTTTGCAACATAAAGAAAATGTAAGACTAAGTAACTGCAATACAACAAACATGATTATTAGGTTTGTTGCTTTGTAATGCAAGACTACGTAACTCTAATACAACAAACAACATGATTATTAGGTTTGTTGTTTTGTAATGTAAGACTACTGTAATACAACAACATTATTATTAGGTTTGTTGTTTTGCTAATCACCGAGTCACTTGGTACACACACACACACACACACATTCATTGCAGTACTTCCACAATAATGACCTCTCTTTCCATATAGCCTGTGTAAAAAATCCTGTAGCCAACTGTACACTATCACCCCTTTAATGAAGATGAAGGGGTCAGCAGAAGCCCAAAGGAAAGAATGGGGGCGTCATCAAATGTTTCTTATTATTATTATTATTATTATTTTGTGAAGCAGGGAAGCATTATTACCATCTGTATACTGGCTCGATCCCTTGAGCAGCGAAGGGTCCAGCCCAGTATACAGTTGGTAATAATGGAACTGGGAAGCCACTGGAGTGTACTGTAAGCCAACTGGAAGTAACAAGAGGAATACTGCTTTTACTGTATGTCACTATTTTTAATGTTTTTGTTTTTTTTAACTACTAGTACTCTATCTCTCTCTCTTCCTCTCTCCCTCTCTCTCTTCCTCTCTCCCTTTCTCTTTCTGTTCTCTCTACTAATACTACTCTCTCTCTCTCTCTCTTCCTCTCTCCCTCTCTCTTTCAGTTCTTTCTTACTACTACTACTCTCTCTCTCTCTCTCTGTCTTACTACTACTACTGCTCTCTCTCTCTCTCTCTCTGTCTTACTACTACTGCTCTCTCTCTCTCTCTCTCTCTCTCTTCTCTTCTCTCTCTCTCTCTGCCTATAAAATGAAACTCATGTTTAGTAGGTGAACGATATTATATGGGTAAATTCTAGTTGCTGGTGTGTTTGGAAGCTTTAACTTGTCGTCCAGGAGGGAGGGACCGAGATTAAAAGGAAAGTATACTGCTGGTAAATCAGGAGCAACTAATTCCTCCAAAATTATGCAAGCAACATGTCACCATTATTTTCGTTTATCTGGTCCTGTTTCCTGGCATAGTTTGGAGGAATCAAGGCTCTATTGTACCATAAGTTTACTATCCCCTTAAAACCTTGCAAATAGGGCGTAGTGTGAAGTGCGCGAGCGTACGTGTGCACATTTCTGATCTAATTAAGGGGGTGCGGGAGTAGGGGGACAGACTTGGGGGGGTCAGGGGGGTGCGGGAGTAGGGGGAGACAGGCTTGGGGGGGGGTTAGGGGGGTGCGTGATTAAGGGACAGGCTTTCTACCTACCCCAAGCCTGTCCCCCTATTCCCGCACCCCCCAAACCCCCCCCCCAAACCCCCACCCCCCAAGCCTATCCCCTACGCCCGCACCCCCTTAAGGCACTCTGTAAATTTAGATACACTCGAGCTCGTTAATTCGCGACCACGTATGTACTTACTTAGATGTTTATGTCATTTGAGCTGGTAACATTGCTCCGTGTCAATATTTTGTCGAGATTACATTCTGTGTGCCAGGCCCTGTAAGGTGCCTGGCCATAGGAATTCTTACACAGGATATATGGAAAGAGAGGTCATTATTGTGGAAGTACTGCAGTGAATGGTCTACCAAGTGACTCGGTGATTAGCAAAACAACAAACCTAATAATAATGTTGTTGTATTGCAGTCACATAGTCTTACATTACAAAACAACAAACCTAATAATAATGTTGTTGTATTGCAGTTACGTAGTCTTACATTACAAAACAACAAACCTAATAATAATGTTGTTGTATTGCAGTTACATAGTCTTACATTACAAAACAACAAACCTAATAATAATGTTGTTGTATTGCAGTTACGTAGTCTTACATTACAAAACAACAAACCTAATAATAATGTTGTATTGCAGTTATGTAGTCTTACATTACAAAACAACAAACCTAATAATAATGTTGTTTGTATTGCAGTTACGTAGTCTTACATTACAAAACAACAAACCTAATAATAATAATGTTGTTGTATTGCAGTTACGTAGTCTTACATTATCTATATATTTGTAAACCATCTTGTTGTATACCCTTGAAGAAAACAACAGCGTGTGTACCAATTCCTGTGGCCAACTGTACTAGTAGGTATTAATTACGATGGTGTTGATAGCGACGAAGGGAGGGAAGGATTGTTTAGGAAGGTGTAACACGCAGCCACTCCAGTCTACCCAAAAAAAAAAAATAATAATAATAATGTTCCCCCTTAATGATTGAATGGGTGAGCTTGATATACACTTACTATTATCTCTCTATCTATACACCTACTTCTACTATCTATCTATACACCTAATTCTACTATCTATCTATACACTTACTACTACTATCTATCTATACACCTACTACAATCTATCTATCTATACACCTACTACAACTATCTATCTACTTATACACCTACTTCTACTATCTATCTATACCCCTACTTACTACTATCTATCTATCAATATATACACCTACTTACTGCTATCTATCTATACACCTACTATCTATCTATCTATCTATCTACAATCCAGACTCCGAGTGACTGCCTGCCTGCCTGACTGACTGACTGACTGACTACCACCAAACCATGCCATGCGCGAGAGCTGGAGTTTATCAAGGAAAGGAAATCGATCAAGTCATGGCAGACGATGATAACCCTCCTTTGTGACGCAGTTGTCCAATTACATATACGCTACATCCATCCATCGTACGGTAGATAATTTATAATAGGGTCGATTCCACAGTGGGTTTGTTTTGGTTTGTAAGCACGCAGACGAAAGAATAATAGCCGTGTAAATGACTTGTGGGTGATATTATTATTTAATGAATTTGGTGAGTAAACTATGTAGTGAGGTGGTGGATACATGTATTATTCACTGTGTATTGAGGGTCTACAGTATTTTTTCTGTATTGTGAATCAAACAAACATCTTCACTGACAGACAAACATTCTTATGACAACCAGACATACTCACTATACAGCCAGCCAGTGAGGTTATTAATTTATTGTCCATCATACATACATACATCTATACTACAGCAGAGAACATCTTTACGACCTTCACTTGAGTTCCACACATCTTCACTACTCTCTGGTATCAAATTTCAAATATCTTTACTCCCAGGACTCACCTCGGCTGCACACTTCTATATGGGAAGATTTATGTAATAGTCTTTATTATATTGACATTCCCATTGAGGTCCTGTGCCCCGTGGGGAGTCCCGTAGGGGGGTATTGCCTGTAGTGATGTGGGCAATACTTTAAGGATTTTGGCCCCCCTTCGGCCCCAGCCACTAGCTTTCACTTCTTTAACTGTCCCTCCTTTCTTCCTATTTCCTTCTTGCTTGCTGTCACACCTCTCTATCACCTTTTTCTGGTGCTATATGACCTCGCTGTTGTGGCACCTAATATCAATCAATTAATCAATCGAGGTCCTGTAAGAAGAGGTTATTACAGTGGTATTATTATTCATTGGTACAGTGGTAGATAACCCAGAAACAACATGCCGATACAGATAAGTAGAATTAATAACAGGAAAGAAACCCCAGGTAACCAGAAAACAACCACAGCTCTCACTTCGTCGGACTAGGTTATGTCTGTACTGTTGACGAACTGATTGCCCTGGGAATTATCTATGATGCTTTGTGCTATGATGGCCTGATCACCCGAAAAGCATCGTAATCTTAGTATACTATTTACATTGATCAATTCGGCCCATAGATCCCAGGTTATGTCATTCCTATTGGTCACATGAAACATTAACATCCCTCCCTCCCCCACCATGGCCACACCAAGACGTAGGGCCTGCACTGGTAGACTAGGCCAGGTTCGAGAGGCCACGAAGTTCATGTGGTAAATATCATCTTGGCTCGATATAGTGTAGTCTGATGGTTGGAGTTGGTGGGGCTGAAGAGGACGCTAGAACCATTTGGCGTACAGAATAATGTTGTTGACTTTTCCTGAGAGTGTTTTAAGGACTGTCACTATATCAGATGAATTTCCAACCTCAGCTACAACAACTGTGTTTGGTGGAGGACGCTTTAACTCTAGGTAATTCGTGGGAGGAGAGAGAGTCAGGGATGGGGTCGTTGAAACTAGTGGTGGTAGTGGTCGTGGTTGTGTTTGTGGTAGGGGTTGTGTTTGTGGTAGGGGTTGGGGTTGTGGTGGTGGTGGTAGTAGTGTTTGTAGTAGTAGTCCTTGTGGTGGTGGTGGTGGTGGTAGTAGTGTTTGTAGTAGTAGTCCTTGTGGTGGTGGTGGTGGTGGTAGTGGTAGTGGAGGGGACGAGGCAGCATCAGGTGGTGGTGGTGGTGGTGGTGGTGACTGGGGAGCAACCGGGCATGAAGAACCAACAACAACAGATGATGACTAAGAAGAGACAGTTACCGCAGTGCCTGGTGGCTGAGAATGAGTCAAGTTGATGATGTCCTGAGAGTGGTGTTGGTGGTGGATCGACGGCGGTGGAGGGACAGTATCATCATGGTCTAGAGTTGGGGTTACTTGCTGGGACATCTGTAACACCACCTGTCTCGTTTTTCTCCTCATCACCAAGGAGGCGGATCATCACTGACAAGAAAATCAATATTACGGAATACGTTTGGCATTCTAGGCGAAGAAAAATAGGCAATCCTAAACTAAGCTAGAATTGGATAAATGGGAGATGTATAGTAATTACAGTAGTTTCTTTCCTTTATATTATTAACTCTGTGCCTGTGTCGTTATTTGTTGGTGTTGTTTTTTTCGACTAACTATAGACAATTTAAGGGAGTATATAGCACATTGTTTTGGGTGGTAAATCTGGAGCAAATGATTCCTCCAAACTATTCCAGGCAACAGGATACCATTATTTTTGTCCATCTGGGTCTGTTTCCTGGCATACTTTGGAGGAATCAAGGCACTCCAATCTATCAAAAGTGTACTATCTCTTAATGAGGGTTAAAATTTATGTCTGTGAATCCGTTCTTCCAAGCAGTGTTGCCAATAATCTCTATAATATATAACTTTTCTGAGCTAAGAAAGAAGGTAGCCAACTATAGAGTTTCTCAAGTGGTGGTGGACTTGCTTATACCATAGTACACTACTGATACATAATTTCTGATCAGAGTGTGAGGAGCAGAAAGCTTCGAATGGCCTGGTATTGCTCATTTCCCCACCCAGTACACCTATAGAGGCTGAGTTCGAATGCAGGGTATGTGTGTTTGGTGCCTGCCGTTCGTCTCTGGTCAGGGATTACGTATCACGAGTGTACTAACTCGACGCCTTGACTCACGGTACACTCACAATCCAAAATTTGTATCCAGGTCTTGTTGAAGTTTCGAATAATTTGTCATTGTAGTGAACCAATTATAATGCTTATTTATCCTGTTTCATATTTGCTTGAGCTCGCTTAATACCTACCTGATCAGGCTATTCGAAGCAAGCCTGGATACATATTTTGGATTGCGAGTGTACATTTGACCCATTCAGCTAACACACACACACATAGGGTCGATTCCACAGTGGTTGGTAGTGGTTTGTAAGCACGCAAACGAAAGAATGTTAAGCGGTGTAAATGTCTTATGGGTGAATTATTTAATGAATTTGGCGAGTAAACTATACAGTGATCATCATTATAGAACTGTTTCATAGATTTTGTAAATGTGGATACTCAGCTTTTGTAAAATAATGAAGCCTTACAGGTGTGGTTGGTTGGGAAGCTAACAAACCAATACCACTGTGGAATCGACCCATAGGTATGTCAGGGATGGAAGGGATGAAGGAGGAGACACAGTGAAGGGAAAGATGTGTAGTTAAGTAGGGTATGGACCATTGATTGATTGATTGATGTTAGGCGCCGCAACAGGGAGGTCATATAGCGCCAGAAATAGGTGATAGAGAGGTGAGACAGCAAGCAGGAAAGTAGGGTATGGACCAAGCAGTATTGAGAGGTTTCTACAAGGCTACTTACTAGATTGTGTGGGGGTCTTTTCTCCCTCTAGTTGCCTCGTTTGTTTGGCTTCTGTGTCGTATATAGGGCTGACCCCGTTTTAAGGGAAGTAACTTGTTGTGGGGAAATTCGAGGACCCTGATTCCTCCAAGATATCCCAATCAACAGAATCCCTCCACATAAGACTGTTGAGACGTGTTTTATGATAGAGTTCGGAGGGTTACGTGTGATCCAATTTGCCCACAACAGTTATTTTCCTTAAACTAAAGGCGAGAATATCTGTCCGGTTGGTTACTTGATGGTGAGATGAGACTGCTGAGTGAACCCGGTAGAATATGGATTACAGTGCATGTGAAAAATTGAGGAAATGTGAGATAGATTAATGTGAAAACTAATATATTTATACACAAAATTGAGGAAATGTGAGATAAAGTGAGAAAATGTGAGAGAAAGTGAGTTAAATTGAGGAAATGTGAGATAATTGATGTGAAAACTAATGTGTAGACATTGGTCTACACATGCGTAAGTTGAGGCTGCCAGAGAAGAGGAGAGATGTTTAATTAAGGGGAGATTGGAGGAGTGATTGATTGAGTGAAGGGGAGATTGATTTGGAGGTCGACTGATTCCTCATAACTATTTCATATAGGTGGCGTTTCGTGGCAATATTTGGAGGACTCATTTATCTCCAATTTTCTAACTACAACACAGCTAGGGTCCCTTAAGGAAATGAATCACTTAAATCTCTTAAACATGTGAACCCCTGTACCATGCGGCAGTGCTGGCGACTGTACTTAGGTGGTCGCGGATTTACAAACTTGAGTGTAAGTAACTCAGGGCTCTATCATATTAGTCTGGTAGTGTTAAACTCTATCTTCGATTAAAATATCTGCGTTGCTCAGTTCCCATTATTTTGCAATGTGAATATAGCGACTAAGATTGATTTCGTCGAAGATAAAGTTTATTACAACGAGCCTTTCTTGTTTTCAGTCAGTACCATTATTAAACTCTTCATGTATCGAGGTCTGCTTTGAATAGCCTGGTGATAGCGTATTTAATTATCGAACCCACGTGATGTAGTGAGAAAATTGGAGGTTAGTGAGTCCTTCAAACATTGTCACGAAACACCACCTCTATTGAAAGAAGTGTGTTTCGTGGCATAAACAGGAAGAATCAGTAGCCACCAACTCTCATATACAATAACAGAGTCCTTACATGAACTCCAGTATGTATTGCTCGGATTCTAACAGAGTGTACTGAATAAATATCAAATTCAAGTTAATAATAATAATATGGAAGGCACAGCAAACTTATTACGTTTTTCCAGTGGCTGCTGCATGGATACCAGTACTTATTATTATGGCTCGTGACTGTACAGTTGGCCACAAGATTCTCTGAACACGTCTATAGAAATACGGCAAACATATCGTGTTTGTTTACTCCAGAGAATAGTAAAATAATAATAACAGCTTTAATATTCTCTGCATAGAAGCTTTTCACCTTTTTCCAATCGGCCAATCAGCGTTCATGATACATTCTGAGACCTACATTCATGAAATATTACTACTCTCTACACGGATTGATTGATTGATTGATTGATATTAGGCATCACAACAGCGAAGTCATATTGTGCCAGAAAAGGTGATAGAGAGGTATGACAGCAAGCAGGAAGGAACTAGAAAGAAAAGAGAGAAGAACTGAAAGCTAGTGGCTGGGGCCGAAGGGATGCCAAAACCCTTAAAGCATTGCCCACATCACTACAGGCAATATCCTCTTATGGGGGACGTGTTCAGGGAATCTTGTAGCCAACTGTACCTTATTAGTCTCTACTAACTCAGGGCTTCAAGGTCTCTAGGGGCATAACGTAACCTAACAACCATTGATTACATTACATTACGTTCTTAAAAGAGGTAATAATAACCAAACTGCTGGTAATTTTCATACATCAAAAGCATGTATACATTCACAAACAACATTTCCTTTTCACTCGCCAATATCTTGACTTGCAGAACTAGTATATTATAACTTACTTCACTTATGGGAAAGACCAACCAGCCCTCACCAATGTTGTTGTTGTTGTTGTTGTTATTAATATTAGTGTTGTTATCGGTGGTGGTGGCAGTGTCAACCAGTGTACCAGTTATTGTCATTGGTGAAGGTGGTGGTGGAGTGGTGGTAGTGGTGTTTGTGCTTGTGGTGGTGAAGGTGTTTATGGTAGTAGTGGTGGTGGTGTTTGTGGTATTTGAGGTGGTGGTGGTATTTGAGGTGGTGGTGGTGGTGTTGGTGTTGGTGGGGGATATGGTTACGGTGGTAGTGTTTGTGGTAGTAGTGGAGGATTGATTGTTAGATTGATATTAGGGGCTGCAACAGCGAAGTCTTATGGCGCCCGAGGAATAAGTGATTAAGAAATGGGACAGTAAGCATCGAAAAGTAACAAATGAAAAAGAGGGACAGTTGAAAAAGTGAAAGCCCCTTTTAGTCGCCTTTTACGACAAGCAGGGATACTGGGGAGGTATTCGTAGCCCCCCTACCTTTGGAGGGTGGTAGTGGTGGTAGTGGAGTTGTTTGTGGTAGTAGTGGTGGTGGTGTTTGTGGTAGTAGTGGTGATGTGTTTGTGGTAGTAGTGGTGATGTGTTTGTGGTAGTAGTGGTGATGTGTTTGTGGTAGTAGTGGTGGTGGTGTTGGTGGTAGTGGTGGTGGTGTTGGTGGTAGTGGTGGTGGTGTTGGTGGTAGTAGTGGTGGTGTTTATGTTAGTAGTGGTGGTGGTGTTGGTGGTAGTAGTGGTGATGTGTTTGTGGTAAGAGTGGTGATGTGTTTGTGGTAGTAGTGGTGGTGGTGTTGGTGGTAGCGGTGGTGGTGTTTGTGGTGATAGCGGTGGTGGTGTTTGTGGTGATAGCGGTGGTGGTGTTTGTGGTGATAGCGGTGGTGGTGTTTGTGGTGATAGCGGTGGTGGTGTTTGTGGTGATAGCGGTGGTGGTGTTTGTGGTAGTAGTGGTGGTGGTGTTGGTGGTAGTAGTGGTGGTGGTGTTTGTGGTAGTAGTAATGGTGGTGTTTGTGGTGGTGGTAGTAGTGGTGGTGGTAGTGTTTGTGGTGGTGGTGGTGGTAGTGGAGGGGTGGAGGCAGCATCAGGCGTCACATCACCAGGGGGCCATTGTGTGTTCCCCTTCCACCCACTCGGGACAAAAGCTCATTTACACGCTGGATAATTAATACCTTTTGAACCCTTGTGAGGGATATCGGAAAGGTGAATCGGTGAGTGAAAATTAATAATATATTCGACATTGGGGATTATATTTCATTCCCAGGCTTTCATCACCGAAATAATAATTAAATTATAAACTATTTTTACTCTGACTGTCTTGGTTCTTCCAGGTTTTATTAGTCACCCAAAATGACCCCTATAATCCTTGAACCATCATGCTTGGTTGTGAAGAAGTTAGGAAGAACAAGAGGCACAGTTTCATTTTTAGCAGAGACGTATGGAAGGTGAACACTCCAGCAGTTATAGGTCACCTGGGCTCACACCTTCATCATAAATACTCAGGAAAATGAGTATGAGGACAAAAGATTGAAGGTGGGAGAATGTACAGAGGTCAGTAGGATGTTTACAGTTTGGAATATGAAGTAGAGAGAAAGGGAAGGTTACCTGGCACAAACAAGGGTTCTATTGAATGTTTTCAGTAGGAGACACAGTAGGACCCGAGGGTATGAGAGCAGAAGCACCAGCAGCAGGCGAGGAAGAGGAGGGAGACTAAAGAGTAGGAGAGCTTTGTTATAGGATCATCGTGCGCCGCCAACGTGAAAGGGAAGCATTGGCAGCAGGCAGCAGCAGCAGCAGCAGCAGCAGTAGTAGTAGGACCCACCAGCCACCAGCCAGCCTCGCAGTTCGCACCCAACCAGTTATGCTCCTGAAACCAGTCAAGGAGGAGCTATGGTGTCGGTGTGTGTTATGAAAGGCGCCAACCCTACGCTTCTTTCTTCACGTCTCGACTCCAACCAAACCTTTTCCTCCGCGTGCACCACTGAAGAAGCTACATGAAGCCACCACTGCCAGCACCACCACGTGTGTCTGATTGTATCTTACGGGTAAAATATATTGTCTGAACACCGTGGTGGATTGATACGAGTTGTGGGGTGGTAGCGGTACGTAACAGGTGATGGAGAGGGTGCCAACCTATTCCTTTTACTACCACCACCCAAACACCAAACGCCTATCCTACCTCCCTTCATACTGCCACAATAACCTACACTACGTCAAAGTCATTACCAAAATAGTATAAGCCTTCCTTTCCTACCTCTGTTCCCGAGAGGATGATAATATAGTTCTGTTGTTTTCAAAGGCAAATAGGATTCATTGTCTCGGTTCGTTGTCCTGGAAATGTTAAGCTATAAATATATTTCTTACTGACTCCTGGAACAAAATATAATAATAATCCCTGCATCAGGTAAAATATCAAAATTACTGTAGTATCAAAATTCTCTCGGCAGTTCCCTACTTTTCCTGTAACTGTTTTGCTAAATTGAACTACGTGTTTATCGAAGCCCTACTGAAGCCCCACTCCCCTCGCCTCCCTCCAACATTCCACCTCCGTAATTAGCCACCGATATCCCTGGCTTCCTGTTTTATCCTGCCACTTCCTATTCTAACCTGCCTCTTGTCCCAACTTACAATCCCTCCTCTCACGACCCCAACTCCCAATCTCACCTCACACCCACCCAACCCCACCTGCCTATCTCTCCTCACACTCCCCATCACATTACCCAAACTCCCTTCCCCACCTCACACCCACCCCAACTCCACCCCACTCTCAATCCCACCCCAATCCCACCGCACTCCCAACTCCATCCTACTCCCAACTCCATCCTACTCCAATCCCACCGCACACCCAATCCCACCACACACCCAATCCCACCCTACTCCCAACTCCATCCTACTCCCAATCCCACCGCACACCCAATCCCACCCCACTCCCTTCTCCACCCTACACACACCCACCCGACCACCACCGCACCATGCCCACCATCGCATGCCGACTCACCCCAACACCCATCTCTGACACCTACTACTCCCGGGACACCTGGCTAAGATAAGAGGGTGGGAAGATGCTCAAGATATCCCGCTCTGCCAAGCCACCATGGACCAGGAAGCTACAACACGTTCTGGCCGCCGTCACGTAAGCTGTGTTTCCTAAATGAGTCGGGGAGGGGAAGGGATTTTTCTTAAGGGTGTTTTCTTAAGGTTCAGTGTTGGCAAATCTGGAGCAACTAATTCCTCCAAAGTATTCCAAGCAACAGAACACCATTATTTTTGTTCATATGGTCCTGTTTCCTGGCATACTTTGGAGGAATCATGGCACTCCAATATTACAAAATCGAATTACCCCCTTAAGGACCCTGTGATCGTGTATGGGAATTGGAGGCTTCTGATTCCTTCTGACTATGCCACGAAACAAGGTCCTTTCATGTAGGTGTGTGTGTTTCGTGGCAATGTTTGAAGGACTCTACAACCTCCAATTTTCTGACTACAACACAGGGTCCCTTAACGGGGTATATAGCACATTGTTTTGGGTGGTAAATCTGGAGCAAATGATTCTTCCATACCATTCCGGGCAACTGGTTACCATTATTTTTGTACATCTGGTCCTGTTTCCTGACATACTTTGGAGGAATCATGGCACTCCAATATAACCAAAGTAAATTACCCCCTTTAAATCGATTAAATTACAAGGCAGGTGTAATTTTGAAAGCCGTGTCTAGGATCGTATTAATGGCAGCTCGAGTACAACATTATCAACTTGAGTGTAACCCTATATGGATGATCATATTAAAATTTTTGACCACTACTGTATTTACCGGTATATATACTGTATATATATATATTCTATTCACTCAGTACCACATCACATTTCCCCCCCCCCCTCCCACACACACACACACACACACACATACCTTCAGGTCGACAAATGATGTTGCTCGTTACCTTTAAGGACCCTGTGAACGTGTACGATAACTGGAGGCTTCTGATTCCTCCTGACTATGCCACGAAACACGGTCCTTCCTTATAGGTGTGTGTGTCTCGTGGCAATATTTGAAGGACTCATTTACCTCCAATTTTCTGACTACATCACAGGGGTCCTTAATTGGTCATTTGGGTTAATGAGTGGATGTGGGTGGTACCTGTTGTGAACCACTTAGAGTTATAGCACCATTATTAATTCAAGTTGATAATATTATACTCGAGTTGCCATTAATACGATCCTAGACACGACTTTCATAATTAATTACACTTCCCTTGTAATTTAATGGATTTTAGGTGGTGGTAATTCACTTTGGTTACATTGGAGTACATTGATTCCTCCAAAGTATGCCAGGAAACAGGACCAGATGAGCAAAAATAATGATGTTCTGTTGCTTGGAATAGTATGGAGGAATCAGTTGCTCCAGATTTGCCAACACTGTACTTCCTCCTTTAATGTTTGTATATCGTATTTATTTATATTGGACAGGAATATGGTTAGAGAGATGATTATATATTATTATCCTCGCTGTATACATTTCTGTCAGTATTTTTTGTGTTATTGTAGAGAATGAGTTACGATTATGATGAGAGAGAGAGAGAGAGAGAGAGAGAGACTATTGATATGGTTGTAAGAGAGAGAGAGAGGAATTACCCATCTAAGGTGACTACTGTGTTATCCTGTCTTTAATTAAGGACCTTATGATCGCGTTTGAGAATTGGAGGCTTCTGATTGCTCCTGACTATGCCACAAAACAAGCTCCTTCCATATAAGTGTGTGTGTTTCGTGGCAATATTTGAATGACTCAGTTACCTCCAATTTTATGACTATATCACAGGGTACATACATACAAAAAGGGACCCTGTGTGTGATGTAGTCAGAAAATTGGAGGTAAATGAGTCCTTCAAAAACTACCACGAAACATACACACACACCTATATGGAAGGAGCTTGTTTCGTGGCATAGTCAGGAGGAATCAGAAGTCTCCAATTTTCATACACAGTCACAGGGTCCCTTAAATGGTGTGTTGTTTTTTTTGTGGGCCATTTCCAGGTTCACCTTCCTGGAATAGACTGGTGCCTGGCGTAGCTCTTTGTCGTGGGTGTGTTGTATTGTAGTGAAGCAGAAGTGAAGGGGATACACCCAGAGAGAGAGAGAGAGAGAGAGAGAGAGAGAGAGTTGGGTATGAGTTGCGTGAGAGAGAGGGAGAGAGACTATTGACATGGTTGTAAGAGAGAGAGAGAGAGGTGTATGAGTTGCGTGAGAGAGAGGGAGAGAGACTATTGACATGGTTGTAAGAGAGAGAGAGAGAGAGAGAGAGAGAGAGAGAGAGAGAGAGAGAGAGAGAGAGGGGAGGGGAGGGAGGGAGAGAAAGAGAGAGTAGAGCTAGTGAAGGTGCCTTTAAGCATGACAATTTACACGATAACATGAACCCGTATATTTGAACCAATATATTTGATTGGTACATAAATATTAAACACTTATTACGACAGATATAAATACGCAATATAACTGCAGAAAAGCCATCAGAACAACTAAGTATAGCTATATCACTTTACGGCAACGTGAACGCAACCAGATCACAGGACTCCTGCTGTGAAAGAACATTTAGAGTAGAGTCATGGTGACGCTAGACTTGAGTTTGACCAACGCTGTGCTCGGGAAGATGTACAGTTGCGGAACAAAGTATCTGGACACCGGTGACGACTTCTGGTAACAATGTCAGTGATAAACACGTTAGTACTGGACAAAATTTATTCATTACTACATAAGGATAACTGATATTGGGTGACGTCGACCAACCACAGACAGTGAAATAAAAGTTTTTCTTCAATTCATAAATACTTTCTCTCATTGATGTGTTTACTTTTGGGGATGTTGCCAGAAGCCGCCAATAGTGTTCAGATACATTATTCCCCAACTGTACCATTCTGGGCGAGAGTCATTTTTTCGGAGTGGGCTAGTCTATTAAGTTTTGGGCTTTACACATATTGGTTTGCATCATTGTAGATTTTTCTTGAAGCTCCTCCTTTATAATGTTTATAGACCAGATGTGCCACTACTTCATATTCTTGAATCTTTACTGGTGTTGGCATGCAGGAGTTGCCATACCACCCGACCTACCCGACCCACTCACCGACCTACCCGACCACTCACCGACCTACCCGACCTACCCGACCCACTCACCGACCTACCGAACTGTTCCAAGCACCGTCTTTCACTCGGGGTCATCGTGTTTCCCTCTGATGGCAGATAATTGGATTGTAATTCATGGTAACAGAGGATAATCTCCAGAGCCGCCATCAGCCCACCATCATTACCATTGACTAGACCACACTGCCTTCCTACCCCCCACCCTCCCCCCCACCCCCCTCTCTCTCTCTGGGATAGGTAGGGGGCGGCTACGGATACCTCCCCATTTTCTCTGTTTGTGGTAATAGGCAACTATAATGAGGCTTTCACTTCTCATACTGTCCCCTCTCTCTCTCTCTCTCTCTCTCTCTCTCTCTCTCTCTCTCTCTCTCTCTCTCTCTCTCTCTCTCTCTGGGGTAGGATGGGGGGGGGGGCTACAAATACCTCCCCATTTCACTTCTCCAACTTTTCCTTTTTTTCATGTGGTACCTTTTCTGCTTACTGTCCCACCTCTCAAAAATCACCTTCTTCCTCAGGCCCAATATGACCTCGCTATTGCCACGCCTAATATCAATCAATCAATCAATCTCTTCTTCCTCCCTGAGCCCTTAAGGACCCTGTGATCGTGTATGGAAATTGGAGGCTTCTGATTGCTTCTGACTATGCCACGAAACACACTCCTTCCATAATATAGGTGGTGTTTCGTGGTTGTATTTGAAGGACTCGTTTATCTCCAACTTTCTGACTACATCACAGAGTCCCTTAAGGGGGAAGGAAGTACAGTGTTGGTAAATCTAGAGCAACTTACTTCTCCAAACTATTCCAAGCAACAAAACACCATTATTTTTGTTCATCTGGTCCTGTTTCCTGGCATACTTTGGAGGAATCAAGGCACTCCAATGTAACAAAAGTGAATTACCCCCTTAAGTCGACCGTACCCAGTAGCAGCAGGAGTGGGAAGGCAGGGCGTCCATGGCTCCCTCCCTCAGTAGTCCCAGGAGCAACACCAGAGGCACAGTGAAGAGTGAAAGGTCAAAGGTCACGTGTAGCAGCAGGAGACGAGGCACTGCCATCCCTCCCTCCCTCCCTCCCTCTCTCCTTCAGGCTCTCTCGCTCAGCAGATGTTTAGTCAGGCATGGAGGCTGTACTGCTGCTTCTCATAGTGATGTGTGTGTGTGTGTGTGTGTTTATGATAGTGGTTTGTGTGTGTGTGTGTGTGTTTATGATAGTGGTTTGTGTGTGTGTGTGTTTCTCATGGTAGTGGTTTGTGTGTGTGTGTGTTTCTCATGGTAGTGGTGTGTGTGTGTGTGTGTGTGTTTCTCATGATAGTGGTGTGTGTGTGTGTGTTTCTCATGATAGTGGTGTGTGTGTGTGTGTTTCTCATGATAGTGGTGTGTGTGTGTGTTTCTTATGATAGTGGTGTGTTAGTGTATGTGTGTGTGTGTGTGTGTTTATGATAGTGGTGTGTGTGTGTTTATGATAGTGTTGTGTGTGTGTTTATGATAGTGGTGGTGTGTGTGTGTGCTTCTCATGATAGTGTGTGTCCTCATAATAGTAATGAATGTGTGTGTTCTCCTCATAATTATAGTGTGTGTGTGTGTGTGTGTGTGTTACTATGTGCTAAAATGCTACTACTGTGTGCGTAGAAATAATGACAGTGTACTCATATGTATAATGGCAGCAGCTTGTGTGTGTGTGTGTGTGTGTGTGTGTGTGTATTAATGTATTATATGTATCTATTTTTATGATAACCCATGTTTTGTGTGTGTGAGGTGAGGCGTGTGAGTAGTGCGTGGCGCCAGTGTGTTGCGTGCAATGGCGTGCAATGTAACAATACAAAATACAATGTGTGTGTGTCTGTGTGGGGGGGGGGGGAAGTGGGGAGTTCGTGTTTGTGTGTGTGTGAAGGGGGGAGATTGTGTGGGTGTGTCTGTGTGTGTGTGGGGGGGGGAAGTGGGAAGTTCGTGTGTATGTGGGGGTAGAGGTGGGGAGTTCGTGTATGTGTGTGTGTGTGTGTTTGTGAAGGGTTGTATGGGGGGGGGGATTAGTATGTGGGTAAAGGTGTATGTGTGTGGATGGTGTAAGGGAGGGGGCATTGTTTTGAGTGTGTGAGTGTGCATATGTGTGGTGTACATGGATGTGTGTGTGTGTGTGTAATGTACATGTGTGTGTGTGTACAATATCCAAATACCGTATCACAAAAATATTATCCACTATTGATGAGCTTCAGTACTTAATCCCTTTTTACCAGGAGAACAATAACTTGATACTTTGGGTGTACATTGGAGCACCTTGATTCCTCCAAAGCATGCCAGGAAACAGGACCAGATGATCAAAGTTTATATGGTATACTGTATAGGCTAGTCTGTTGCTTGGAATACTTTTTTTTTGAAGGGGGGATTCATCAGCTACAGAATTACCAACACTGTATTTTTTCCCCTTTAATATTGTCCCCTCATATTATTATACTCAAAACACCCTTCTATGCCTTCCACCCCACTCCCCCCCCCACCCCCCCACGCCCCACTACGCCCCCCCCACCCCCCATGCCCCCCACTCCCTAGCTGTTGTGGGTGTGGTCATTGAGGGGGTAACAGGGCGAACGATTGTATGTATAAAAAAGATTGTATTTCGTATATTAATAATCCGTAGAAACCAGAAAATGGACAGACTCAACAAAAGGGGAACTGATATACTTAGAGATAACACAATAAAATCGCTTTGTGTGTGTGTGTTTGTGTGTGTAAGTTTCTCTCTCCCTCTCCCTCTTTCTCATGAGTAACCCAAAGAAAGGTACACTCGAGCTCGTAAATTCGCGACCACGTACTTAGATGTTTATGCCATTTGAGCTGGTAACATTTAGTTGGTGTGGAATCAGAGTAGGTGGAACATAGTAGAGGGACATGATACAATCTTTCACCTACAATGACACCTTCCCCACACAGTGTTACCAGATCAGATGACATAAACATTTGGGGACGTGGTCGCGAATTTACGAGCTCGAGTGTACATTTTTTGTATTACAGTACAGTACGTGGACTTTGTTTTTACGATTCCAAGGCACAAAAATTGGGGAAAATACTGTTTATCGAACAATCAAAATGAAATCTTAAAAAACGCTCTCTTACGCCAAATTTCTGCGGTATTCCAGAGAGAGAGAGAGAGTGAGAGTGAGAGTGAGTGTGAGTGTGTGTCTTTGTGTGTGTGTGTGTGCATGGAGCTTCTCATTAAGTAATGGCACCATGGTCACGAGAACCTGGCCTGATTGTATGTAAACAGTCATGTATGGCAAAGCACACACCAACTATATATGCACCTAGCACACACACACACACACACACACACACACACACACACACATATGCATCCTAATATCCTTCACACACACACACACACACACACCCATAATAGAGCCCTTCCCTCCCTTCCTCACACACACACACATGCATCCTAATATCCTTCATATACACACGACACTAGAGTACACACACACACACACACACACACACACACACACACACATGCATCCTAATATCCTTCACACATACATAATAAGTGCCCCTCCCTCCCTTCCTCCCACACACACACACACACACACACACACACACACACACACACACTAGAGTACATACATACACCACCACCACTCAGCCATATTAGTGCACTCAGCCAAATTAGCATACTAACACGCTGCTCCTTCCATTACCCTGTGATCATATATGGTGGCTTCTGATTCCTCCTGACTATGCCACGAAACAAGCTCCTTCCATATAGGTGTGTGTTTTCTGATTCCTCCTGACTATGCCACGAACCAAGCTCCTTCCATATAGGTGTGTGTTTTCTGATTCCTCCTAACTATGCCATGAAACAAGCTCCTTCCATATAAGTGTGTGTGTTTTCTGATTCCTCCTGACTATGCCACGAAACAAGCTCCTTTCATATAAGATTGTGTGCTTCTGATTTCTCCTGACTATAGGTCGATTCCACAGTGGTTGGTAGGGTTTGTAAGCATGCAAAAGAAAGATTATTAGCCGTGTTAATGACTTATGGGTGAATTATTTAATGAATTTGGTGAGTAAACTATACAGTGATCATCATTATCTAACTGTTGGATAGAGTTTGTGAATGTGGATACTCAGCTTTTGGAAAATAATGTAGCCTTACAAGTGTGGTTGGAATCGACCCTATGCCACGAAACAAGCTCCTTCCATATAGGTGTGTGTGCTTCTGATTCCTCCCGAGTATGCCACGAAACAAGCTCCTTCCATATAGGTGTGTGTGTGTTCGTGGCAATGTTTGAAGGACTCACTAACCCCCAATTTTCTGACTACATCACAGGGTCCCTTAATACCATACTATTAAGTAGGTATCAAGTGTTCCCAGGTGATGATGATGGTGGTGGTGGTGGTATAGTAGTAGTAGTGGTGGTAATGGAGGTGGTCATGGTGATGGTGATGGTGGTGGTGGTAGTGGTGGTGATGATGGTAATGGTGGTGGTGATATTGGTAGTAATGGTGTTATGGTTATGTGTTATGATTTGGTGGGGCTTTGTGAAGGAAAAAATATGTGTATGTGTATGTGAGTGCTGTGTGTGTGTGCTTGTTTGTTTCTTTGTATATTTATGCGAGTGCTCTCTGTGTGTGTGTGTGCATCACCATCAATACATTTTAACCTACTCAAATATGAGAATTATCTGTATATAAATATTAACTCGTATTTCCACTAAGATCAATTATATACAACAGAGGGGTTTTATATTAGTATTGCGTTTACCAGTTGCTCCATAATAATATTTTTGGCCAATTATTACCTTCACTTGCATCTATTATTCCCTCTCGATCGACCTGACCTGACCTGACCTTAATACATTTTTCGAGCTCTTGATGCCCTACTTTCTTCTACGAGTATTATTCCCCTTCGACCTGACTTGACCTGACCTGACCTTGACACATTTTACAAGCTCTCGATACTATACCTTCTACAAGTTTTATTCCCCCTCGACTGACCTGACCTGACCATAATACATATACAGTACATACCTTCTTCTACGAGTATTATTCCCTCTCGACTAATTTGACCAGACCTGACCTTGACCCATTTTACGAGCTCCTGATAACCTCATGGGACCCTTGGTACTCGTTTCCTGTCCCTGTGTGTGAGGTGAGGAGAAACTCATCAATCAAAGTGTGGATGGTCGTGTTGTCCCTTCCACACACACACACACCTCATACACACACACATACACACCTCATACACACACCCTCATACGTACACACACACACCTCATACACACACACACACCTCATACACACACCTCACACACCTCATACACACACCTCACACACACACCTCACACACCTCATACACACACCTCACACACACACACATACACCTCATACAAATACACACCTCATACACACACCCTCATACACACACACACACACACACACACACACT
>JAWQEG010007650.1:0-46233 GCA_033782935.1 Petrolisthes cinctipes
GACTATGCCACGAAACAAGCTCCTTCCATAGGTGGTGTTTCGTGGCAGTATTTGAAGGACTCATTTACCTCCAATTTTCTGACTACATCACAGGGTCCTTAATATAAAGAAAGGTAATATAAAGTGTGGACATACGCTATTTAGCTCTAAGCCAAGATCCTCATAAAGAAAAACGCACTGCTGTACTCATTTTCCTGACCAGTCCAGTAGTTCTGCCAGGATTGAAACCCGAGAAAGTGTGAACCAAAAGCTTTAGAGTAAGAAACTTAAACCACTCGGCCATCGCGACAATTGCAATTACCTTACTATGATAATACAATGCACCATCAGTTTTGTTTCGTAAGAGGAGGTACTGATCCAATGCAGTTTATTACATGTCAGTTTAGAATAATATACCGGTAGTATAGTTATGGTGATGCAATTTTCTAACATCAGCCACGCCAGTGTATGCAACCATTATGGTCCTTCAATACCGCCTTATAAACCAAGTGCTGCATAAACAAACACGGGAGACCTCTGGTGGCGGAACAGTGAGTCAAGGTTTCGCCAACTTCCCGCCTCGCAAGACATAAACAAACGCGTGAGTCCTCTGGCGTCGGTGAAGCTGAGTGAGGGCGTGGTGTCAGTCTCCGTCTCTCAAATATATATATACAAACAAACGCGGGAGTTCTCTCTATACCTGGCGGGAGTGAGGCGAGTGAGGGTGTGGTGTCAGTCTCCCTTCTCACCATACATACATACATACATACATTGGGAGACGTCGGATGGAGTGATGCCCAGATTTACATAGAGATCGAAGGTATACAACATGAGCGTCAGGAACAGCCAACGCAGAGCCATGCATGCAAGCTTCGGAACATCACCACATGCAGTCAGTTAGATATTCTATTGCCATGAAGGAGGGATATTTATACGGTCTGGGGGAAATGTTGAGCACACACGTATAAGGCCACACATGCACGTTCACGATTATGCAATGCCTTCTCACTCGTGCATGCATGGCTTGAAATGATCGTAGCCGAGGGAGGAAGTGAGAGAGAGATGAGGGCGGAAGGTATATATTCTGAGGTCTGGCTGGTTGGCTGACTGACTGACTGACTGACTGGTTGGCTGACTGACTGGCTGGCTGACTGGCTGACTGACTGACTGGCTGACTGGCTGGCTGACTGGCTGGCTGGCTGGCTGGCTGGCTGGCTGGCTGACTGACTGGCTGACTGATTCACTGACTGACTGGCTGACTCACTGACTGGCTGACTGACTCACTGACTGACTGACTTACTGACTCACTGACTGACTAACTGACTCACTGACTGCTGACTGCCCCGCTATACACATAAAAGGTCTTGGAATGCTTTAAAGAGAGATTGGATCGCCTGTGTGCATGTGGTGATCGCAAACTAAATCTCCCGAGTTTTTATGTATCCCAGGCTTGATGATTTTTTTAGTAGTTACGTATAGGTATATACATAATACACTACAGTAATAATATTATATCAAAAGGCAGTTGGATTGTGAGATTTTATGGATATCAGGCCCCATTATTTATATATATTTATCGCCTCTGAACTCTCTCTCTCTCTCTCTCTCTCTCTCTCTCTCTCTCTCTCTCTCTCTCTCTCTCTCTCTCTCTCTCTCTCTCTCTCTCTCTCTCTCTCTTCTCTCTCTTCTCTCTCTCTCTCTCTCTCTCTCTCTCTCTCTCTCTCTCTCTCTCTCTCTCTCTCTCTCTCTCTCTCTCTCTCTCTCTCTCTCTCTCTCTCTCTCTCTCTGATTAACTAACAAACTAATTAACTAACTAACACTCATCCCCTCACTCTATTACGTACGTGCTTCTTTCCCACTATATAACAAACTAACACCCTTCCTTTCCCTGTCTCCTTTCCTCTCCACAGACAGCCGCACGACAGACATCACCTGCTGCACTACTGACGGGTGTAACAGCGGTGGTGTGGCGGGACCTTGTATTCTCCTGGTAGTCCTGGCAGCCTTCCTTACACACCTGGGAGGAGGAGGAGGAGGAGGCGCAGCAGCAGCAGTAGTCTTCACCACCCACTAACCAACACACAACTAATCAACTTAATACACCTACAGCGTCATATATATATTATAATTATTATGTGCCCGTGTCCGTATACTCTTCGGCCTAAACACCCAACCGACTGTTTGTTTGTTTGTTTGTTTGTTTATTTGTTTGTTTGTTTGTCTAGCTCCATCAAAATGTTTATATGCAATGTCTGCCCTCAGTCTGTGTTTACCCCAAATGTATCTTATTCTGCCAGTGTGTGTTTTGTTTTGTTTTTGTTTTTTTCACCTCAGAGGCAACTTATACATGTCTGTTTCTGGCTCAAATGTTTCGTCTTGCCTTCTATTTCCAGCTCAGAAATACCCAAAATGCAACTCATCCCAAAATGCACAGATGTAATTTCTAGTCGTTTATTTCCATGCCAAATGCAACTTATACTCATCTATTCCTAGCCTAAATATAGCTACAATTTGTCTATATCTTGCCTAAAGCAGCTCTTACACTTCTGTATTCTAGCCCAAATGTCCCCCAAAACCACTTCTTCTACCGCCTGATCTTATCCCGTGTCCCAAACCAACTCGTAGGCCTAATTCGTCTTCTGCTTCTGGTCCACAATGCTCAAATGCTACTTCTACCTGCCTATTTCTAGTTCAAATCCCTGGCGCCCTACAATTGTCTGTTTCACTCGCTCAAATACACATAATCTTGGTCCTTCTCTCTCCCAAATATTCTATACCTTTATATTTCAAGTCCAATTCCCGTCTGCTCTTCAGGTTCTAGCCATGGTATTCTCATATTTGTTTATATATAGTGGAAATACAGTCTACCGTTTCGTTTCTAACCCACATTCTCATCTACCGTTCTGTTTCTAGCCTAAGAGACAGTACACACAAACGTTTGACTCTCTCTTTCCTATTCCTGTGTATTCTTCTAACTGTATACATCCCCGCTCATTCTAACCTGTCTATTTTAACACACACACACACACACACACACACACACACACACACACACACACACACACACACACACACACACACCACACACACACACACACACACACACACACACACACACACACACATACATTCACTCACTCACCCCACACACAATCAATCACACACACACAACACCCCCTCCCTCCCTTACACACACAACACCCCCCCCCTTTCTCACACACACTCACACAACCACCCCTCTCCTCACACACACTCTCACAACACCCCCTCTTCACACACACACACACACACACACCCCACACACACACACACACCACAGCCTCCTCCTCCTCCTCCTCCTCCTCCCTCCTCCTCCTAAGCCATTCTCACGTTCCCACATCATCTAATTTATTATCATCTACATCATCCATCTTAATCAACAGGTTTCTTGATTTTCTTCCCTCAGTCCTACATCCCCACTTCTTTCCTCCTTTCCTTCAGTCCTTCTTTCTCTCTTTTCTTCCCACAGTCCCTACGTTCCCACTTCCTTCCTTCATTCCTTCATTCTATTTTCTTCCCACAGTCCCACGTTCCCACTTCCATCCTTCATTCCTTCATTCTATTTTCTTCCCGCAGTCCTACGTTCCTACTTCCTTCCTTCCTTCCTTCCTTCCTCTCTCTTCTTTGTCCCTCAGTCCTTCATTCCTTCTCTCTTTATCCCTCAGTCCTTCCTTCCTTCCTTCCTCCAGTCCTCCCTTCTCTCTCTCTTTTAAGGAGGAAGTATAGTGTTGGAAAATCTGGAGAAACTATTACCTCCAAAATATTCCAAGCAACAGGCCAATATTAGTTTTGTTATTCAGGTCCTGTTTCCTATACCATACATCGGAGGAATCAATTGTACCAAAAGTATATACAGTACTATCCCCTTAAGCTACCATAAGTCGTGTACACTGATCTTGACTACGGCTCCAATAGGAACTTAATTAAGGACCCTGTGATCGTGTATATGAAAATTGAAGGCTTCTGATTCCTCCTGACTATACCACGAAACATGCTCCTTCCATATAGGTGGTGTTTTGGGGCAATATTTGAAGGACTCATTTACATCCAATTTTCTTACTACATCACGGAGTCCCTTAAAAAATTCAAGAACTTTATCATATACTTTGTTTTATAGAGATATAGTACCTTACAGCCACTATACGCTTCAGTGTGGTGCATCCCCTCCCTCTCTATATGTCCCACTCCATCAATACAAATAAATATCTATCTATCACTATCTATCTATCTGTCTATCTATCTATCTATCTATCGATTATTGTATCTATTTTTTTCTGTATCTATCTGTCTGTCTATCTGTTTATCTATATTTCTATCTATTTTTTTCTGTCTATCTTTCTATATGTTTGTCTGTCTCCATCTGCCAGTCTATCTACCTATCAATCAGTCTATCTATCTATCTATCTATCTTGGCATCTCCTCCATTTCTTCTGCATCCTTGTCTTTCTCCTTCTTTATTGATCCACCATTTCTCCCTGTTATTCCTTCCTTCCTTCCTTTTCTTACCTCCTCCTTCCTTCCACCTTATCTACATCCTTCCTTCTATCCCTCCCTCACTATTCCTTTCATATATTCACCTCTTCCTTTGCCCTCATTCCCATTTTCCCACTATTCCTCCATTCCTTCCTTCCTTCCTCCCTCCTTCTATACAGTCTCTCCCTTTCCTTCTCCTTATTGCAAAACACCAAGGCACCAATACTCAACCCTTTCCATACGTCTTCAGCATAATATTAGGGGGAGAGTATACATTTGGTACATTGAGAGCCTTAATTTATTCCTCCAAAGTATGCCAGGAAACAGAAACAGATTGACAAAAATAATGGTGGCCTGTTGCTGGGAATAGTTTGGAGGAATCATTATCTCCCAAAATTCCAAAACTGTACCCTCCCCTTAATTAAATCCATCTTATCCTTTGCCTCACCCCTCTTATTAGACATATAATTACGTATATAATTAAGGGACTGAACCGTGCAGCTCGTGTTTCGTATTTCCTTTCACACGACGCTCACTAACTTGTTGTCTGTGGTTCAACACCCTATTGTATAAAGAGGATAACGCGTTGTAAGTTGGAATTAATGCATGTATCAAATAATAATAATAATAATATCCCAGGCTGGGTAAAGAGATATTGTTATATAGGAATCAACCACCCTTTTTACGCTTGATAGAATAATAATAATAATAATAATAATAATAATAATAATAATAATAATACTCTCAATTTGTAAGTGATTAGCAAAATATTAAAAATGTACCGTTTTAATTAACCTATATAAAAGATATGATTATAGGTGAGTGGTTTCTACTTGAGCTAGGCTATCTAGTTGCAAATAGTAATGTCTACACACAAAAGAATATAAGTATAATGCTTCCAAGTTTATTTATCTGGCTGCAAGTAAGTTCATCTTCTACAATGCACATTAATCAAGAAGGGAGTATTGTACTGTACAGTGCTGGTAAATGTGGAGCAGCTAATTTCTCAAAAGTATTCCAAGCAACAGATCACCACAATTTTTGTTACTCTGGTCCTGTTTCCTGGCATACTTTGGAGGAATGACGACACTCTAATGTACGGTTGGTCACAGGAATTCATACACACTCTATATGGAAAGAGAGGTCACTATTCTGGAAGTACTGCAATGAATAGTCTATACCAAGTGACTCGTTAATTGCAAAACAACAAACCTAATAATAATAATGATGTACTGTAGTTTCGTAGTCTTACATATTCTATCTATATGTTGTAAACCCTCGAAAAGAACAGCGTGTGTACGAATTCCTTTGGCCAATAGTACACTTGCGATCCAAAATATGTATCCAGGTTTGCTTCGAATAGCCTGATCGAGTACTAAGCGAGCTCAAGCAAATATGAAAAAACAGGATAAGCGTTGTAATTGGTTCACTAGCATGTCAAATGATTCGAAACTTCAACAAGACCTGGATACAAATATGAAACAAGATAAGCGTTGTAATTTGTTCACTAGTATGTCAAATGATTCGAAACTTCAACAAGACCTGGATACAAATTTTGGATTGGTGTGAGTGTACAGTACCAAAAGTATACTGTCTCCGTCATACCTTAAGTTCTACTCTTTCTTTTGTATCTTCAGAGGATACAAAATACACACCAAAATAAATACAAGGTGTAAGATTTGACATGTTGTTATTATTATATTTATATATTTATTTATTTTCTTTGCCTACTCTGTTACATGTAACTTGTATATATTTGAGAGAGAGAGAGAGAGAGAGAGAGAGAGAGAGAGAGAGAGAGAGAGAGAGAGAGAGAGTGTGTGTGTGTGTGTGTGTGTCGTATTAGCTAGGTTGTCCCTCCGATGCTCAGTTGTCTAGTGGGGCACATATGATGATGGTCAGCTCGAGTGTGACCTTTTGGAGTGTGACTTGATGTGACCTACTCGAGTATGACCTTGGATACCTATTCGAAAGTGTGACCTCTTGTGATCTCGAGTGAGACCTTGATATACCTATTGGAGTGTGACCTGGTGTGACCTAGAATACTTATTGGAGTGTGACCTACTCGAGGGTGACCTTTAATACTTATAGGAGTGTGAAATGATGTGACCTGAATACCTATTGGAGTGACCTTGAATACCTGTTGAAGAGTGACCTGATGTGACCTCGAGTGTGACCTTAAAATACCTATTGGAGTTTGACCTGGTGTGACCTACTCGATTATGACCCTGAATACATATTGGAATGTGACCTGGTGTGACCTATTGGAATATGACGCCATGTGACCTCTTGTGACCTTGAGTGGAACCTTGAGATACCTGATGAAGTGTGACCTCATGTGACCTACTCGAATGTGACCTTGAATACCGATTGGAGTGTGACCTGGTGTGACCTACTCGAGAATGACCTAGAATACTTATTAGAGTGTGACCTGGTATGACCTAGAATACTTATTGGAGTGTGACCTTGAATACCTATTGGAGTGTGAGCTGGTGTGACCTCATGTGATCTCTTGGAGTGTGACCTGGTGTGACTTCATGTAACCTCTTGGAGTGTGACCTTGTTTGACCTAATCGAGTGTGACCTTGTTTGACCTACTCGAGTGTGACCTACTCAGATGTGACCCACGACAACTCGGAGGCTCAAGTTCTCTACAGGTAATTAGTAGTAGCTATTAAAACGATGCCAGAGCAAGGCAATTATTATTATTATTATCCCCTACCCTCCCCTTACCCTCCCCTTACCCTCCCCTTACCCTCGTCCTATTTCACCTTCACTCCCTTCCTTATTATTATCCCCTACCCTCCCCTTACCCTCCCCTTACCCTCGTCTCATTTCTCCTTCACTCCCTTCCTTATTATTATCCCTTACTCTCCCTTACCCTCGTCCCATTTCACCTTCACCCACTCCCTTCCTTATTATTATCCCTTACACTCCCCTTACCCTCGTCTCATTTCTCCTTCACTCCCTTCCTTATTATTATCCCTTACTCTCCCTTACCCTCGTCCCATTTCTCCTTCACTCCCTACCTTCCTTCTTTCATTTCCTTATCCATTTTTCTTACCATACAATTTTTTTTCTTTACTTATATGCGTTACCATAATTATGTTTTGTTTCTGACCTACCTGTCCTATATCATACAATTTCCTTCTTTACATATATACCATACATTTTCCTACTTTACCTACCTTTCCTACCATACAACTTTTCTTCTTTACATTCCCTTGCCTTCCAAACATTTTCCTTCTTTACATCCTTGTCCTTTCATAATTTTCCTTCTTTACATACATACCTCTCCTACCATAAGTTTACCTTTTTTTTTCATACCCTTTCATACATTGTTATAAAAAAGATTAAATAGGCGAAAACTATAAGCTACTGACTCCTTCAAACTGCACCACAAAACAGCACGTACACCTGAGTTGGTTTCGTATCTATTATAGGTATTGTGTTTTGTAGCATAGTTTGGAGGCAGGATTAGCCCCCCACTTCGCTACCACACCATCCCACCTCTCCTTTCCTTCTTTCATTTATTCCTTCTTCATCTTATTCTCAATGTTATAACCAGGTTCCCTTCCCTTCCCTTCCCACTGAGGGTCTTGTGAGTGAAGAGTCAAAGATGAAACGACCATTTAAAATCTACGTAGCTCTCTAAACCATGCAACAAAACAGGTACCCAACTAGTGTTATGAAGAAGCGGCCTGTTTCATGGCATAGTTTGGGGGAATCTAAATAGCTCTCCAACTCAACCAAACCCATGACTTTTTCTGCATAAGACCCTTCTCTCTTTACTTCCCATTATTATTATTGTTACTGTATCCCCCCTACACACTCGGAAATTTTTTTAGTGTCCCCCTCGCATTTACTATAAAGCTGAGGAAATCCTAGTCCTGCTTATTCTCTGATAGTAAGTATATAAGGTAATGTAAGCATACGACGAATGTACCGATGGATTGTTGTATTGTATATTGTAAATTTTTATACCTGGGTGTAGATGGACGTGCAGTTGGACACACAAATACCCAGTGCGATGGCTGGAAGGGGAAGGAGGTAGGGATGGATGAATGGAAGGAGGGAGAGGTGGATAAAAGATGGATGAGTGGGAGGAAGGAGAAATGGGTAGATGGAAGAATGGATGAAATAGAAGTAGATGGATGATTAGAAGAGATTAATTAAGTGAGGGGGGAACGAAATGGAGATGAATGACGATAGGGAGAGAGAAAATAAAATAAAGATGGAGAATAAGAAAGGAAGATAATTACCCGGTTGCTACAGTCTTATGCTTCTGTGTGTGATGTGAAAATTTATCATTAGATCTTTCCCTGTATACTGTAACTAAGCTGCGATATTATTTGAACAGAAAGATGCCAGTCACGTCACATAGAAACCAACCAGCCAATGTATAAACACACCATGTATTTCTGTGTCCAACTCTACCGGTACTTTACTATATAATTATACAGTAGGCAGCAAAAGTTCATTCGAGTCGTCTTTCTTGCTTGCTTCCTTCCTTCCTCACCATGGAGTTTGTAAGTCAGTCTGTCTCGTGAATCCCAAGCAGCATAATAAACTAACCATTCTATCGATTTTCCCTCAACATAAAAAAAAAAAAAAAATTGATTAGTGTCATAGATACTCCGGTTACACGAGACTGACTATATTTTAAGGTTCGTGGAGAGAGGGACATGATACACGACTTTACCTATAGTACTGTCGTCGGGTGTTACTTGATGTGGCATCCAAAAAGTACAGTTGGTAACCACATGAGTGAATGTTGAGTGTTGGCGGGACCTGTGCTATAATATATGTAAAGAATTAATGATGCTTCGTAGAAAATATAAATAACACGTAAATAACAAACCAAAAAAAATCTTCCTGTTTCTTCTTTGTCAATAGTAAATGTAGTTGAAAAAAAATAATAATATAATAATAATAATAATAATAATAAAGAGTTAGAAGTACCCTCATTGTCTTAGTCTCCTGGGAACTCACACTCAGTTGGGGTCCACTGTAAAATTCCCTTCGGCCCCATGCAGTTACTCCCTTTCAATTCTTCGATTGTCCCTCCTTTCTTTCTCATTTCTTTTTGCTGCTTGCTGTCCCACCTCTCTATCACCTTGTCAATGTCCCTCCTGTCTTTTTCTTTCTTTCGTGCTGCTTGTTGTCCTATCTTTCTGTCACCTTCTCCCTGTCCTCATTTCTTTCATTCTCCTTCGTGCTGTTTACTTTTTGCCCCACCTCTCTATCACTTTCTCCATCTCCCCCCTTTCCTACTCTTACCTTCTTGCTTCATCCTATCCCACTACTCTATCATCTTATACTTCGTCCTACAGGGTCCACCAGGCCTAGGGAGGGAGGTCTTCTTTCATCCTCAAACCATATTACTGTGAGGATAACGGTTGCCCAAGTAAGGGTAACAGGTGCTCAATGTATGTACGAGGAAGGTCACTTGGATCACAGTGTCACAACAGCACCAGGACCCTCAAACAACATCGAGGAGAATTTAGCCTTGTGTTGGTATGACTTCTAGAATGCACACACACGTTCTTGTATGATTTCGACGGCTCATGACGTATAATAAATGTAGGACACTGACATACTGTAGCAAGGAATCATCATTTTTATTAGTATTTACAGTATATTTAGGAAACGCCGAGTCATCTGGTGCAACACTCTCTTATAATGCTTCCAGGTTGGTGTCCCCGTAGGAGGGTATTACTTGTGGTGATGTGATGTGGGTAGTACTTTAGACACGAGTCGATACCTACTAGCCTCTCTTCAACTTTCCCTCAACCCTTTCCTTCGTGTTTACTGTCCCACCTCTCTGTCTCCTCACTTATGACTACAAGGTCTTTCTGGCCAAGCGTAGTCTTCTTTTGTCTGCTTTACATCATCATCACACGAGACTAAACGCCTGGATTTTTATTGTACGTGCTTTAGAACAAAACCCAACACTGTGTTTACATTCAATTGTAACGAAGCCTCTGCTGTAATGTCTACAATAATTTCGCTACAGTTTTTAAAAGAAAACGAAACTCAAACGCATGACTACTGTAAAATATTTTAATATCGAAATATATCTATCCTTTTGACTTTTGTATTGAACGTATATAGAGAACTTGTTATAAACTGTTACCAATATATGTGCATTCATATAACGGTTGACAGAGAACAAAGAGTGTAAACAGTTATGTAGAAAATACTGAAGATGGAATCATTGGAATTCCTTTATATAACTACAATACATTCATACTGGTAACAACAGTATATTAACTATCAAGCTCCTTGTTGTGTGTACGTGACAGTTCACATGGTGAGAGAGAGAGAGAGAGAGAGAGAGAGAGAGAGAGAGAGAGAGAGAGAGAGAGAGAGAGAGAGAGAGAGAATATATATATGAAATGTATATAATAGTTTGTAGGGGAGGAGTAGGAGGGTGTTTGTGTGTGTGTGTGTGTGTGTGTGTGAGAGAGAGAGAGAGAGAGAGAGAGAGAGAGAGAATATATATATATATATATATATATATATATATATATATATATATATATATATATATATATATATATATATATATATATATATATATATGAAAGGTATATAACAGTTTGTAGGGAAGCAGCAGCAGCAGCAGCAACACCCGTAACAACAAAGAAGTAAAAGAACATTTCATAACCCAACTAGAGTGACCTCACCACCACAACCACAGCCATAACAATTCACAGTTTAGATTTTGGCCACCTACCGATGTGTAGCTCCTTATATCAACACGTTCACCTATACAACCCAACTGTAACACTAACCATGTATATATAGAAAAGAAAAGTGTGTTTAGAGTTTGGTGAGAGAGGTTTGAGGTGTGTTATGTCATCAGCTGGATACAATTAGGGTTGTGGCAATCGGATCAACTGTTTCACTTATTTCTCTTGTGTTACCTTCTTATTGCACGTTGTTGATCTCAGGTTTAGTGTATGAGACAGACAGACAGATAGACATACAGACAGACAGATAGATAGATATTGGTTGAAGAGAGAGAGAGAGAGAGAGAGAGAGAGAGAGAGAGAGAGAGAGAGAGAGAGAGAGAGAGAGAGAGAGAAAAGAGAATATGGAGACAAGATATAGTGAGTAAGAACTTGGGACGGGATGCATTATTATGAACTGTATACTCACTTGTCCTCTGGTTAGGTTAGACTACATTTGAGTGGCGACAACTATCGTAAAATCAGCTTGGAAAGGCAATGAGACTATTTTTGAAGGATATCCTATGCATGGTAAGTTTTATCGCTACAGCCCAAACATCATTATGAGCTATTTTTGGGGGGCGTGCATCCCTAAGAGTTATTATTATAGGTGATGAGCCAATATATACACAGTTGGTAATAATGTGGACGATTTATAGACTGACGAAGAGGGAAATGAGAAAAGACACAGAGAGAGAGACGAAGAGGGGAATGAGAAAAGACACAGCCAGAGCGACGAAGAGGGGAATGAGAAAAGACACAGCCAGAGAGACGAAGAGGGGAATGAGAAAAGACACAGCGAGAGAGACGAAGAGGGAAATGAGAAAAGACACAGCGGGAGAGATGATGAGGGGAATGAGAAAAGACACAGCCAGAGAGACGAGACACGATGATGAGGGGAATGAGAGAATTTGCAAGACTCATTCTGAAGGTTATGGATAGAGAGAAATAAGTTAGAAGGTAGAGGTTATATTGTACACCATGGTAGTACAGTACGTGATGTTACATACGGTGAAAACACTTAATTATATCACTCACAGTCATAGACAAGCATGGACATTATAACTCTGTCTGTGTGTGTGTGTGTGTGTGTGTGTGTGTGTTACTCATACGAAAATTAATTTATATTCACAGTCACACGGTATACGGGGAAGTAAACAAAGCATAAAGGTGAAGTGAAAGCTTATACTAATCTTCAGGTTTCATTTTAAAGTTCGTCACATTGTAGGCCTACCCATTAAGGAACCCTTGATGTAGTCAGTAAATTGGAGGTAAATGAGTCCTTCAAAGTGCAGGGGGGAATCAGAAGTCTCCAATTATACGATCACAGGTTCCTTTAAGGAGGCCTGATCTTATATTTTTCCGTTTTCTAGTCCCGTCTTAGTTCCAAATACTCAATATATATACAGTATATATAAATATATAGGCTACCCTCGTACTAGTTTTTGTATTAACTGACATGAATAAAAAACATATAGGGATGATGTTCTTTGTGCGTCTTTCGTCACCATTTCATCACCTTGACACTGCATGAGTCTAGGAAAACAAACCCGGATATTATGTCAACAGTGTCCACGGTGTTTCCCAACCTTCCCTCACCGAATTGGACCTGTTATATCTGTTGTTTGGTCGAGAGGTAAGTATAACAATAACAGAACGCTAGGAAGTGTTATATATAAGGTGGCGACGCTGTTCTCTCTCCCTCTTCGCTGTGTTGATAGGCTGACTAGAGGTCGGAGGAGCGGGAGTGAAGAACGGAAAGTGGCAGGAAAGAGGACGAACGAACACCAACCAGAACAACTACGAAGAAACGTGACGGAGGAACGAGACTGAATAACTCCATACACTGAGTTAGTAAACAGCTGGGGGTGAAAATAATATGTTGTATAAACATTCTTTGGGCCCATAGAGGATGCAACAGGGAGGAGAGTTATCTGTGACGTTTTAAAATCGTTTCATATCGTGTGTGAAAAATATTTTCATTTTGGGCAGATTTCTTGGGTTAACTATAATTTGGTATTGTGCAGTCGCAGTCTAAAGTTGTGTCTCTTTTCATACAGTAGAATGGTGGAGTGTCCGTGTAATTTTGGTGTATGTAGTATTATACAGTAGTTATAGTTTTCATTACCTACAAATACATGACTGAATCATAACGTCATATAAATTATACTATATATATATATCTGAGCTCCCATGAAACTTGAAGAATATGTTATATCTCCCTAAACTGACCTGTCCCTTTCCCCTTGTATACCACAACTCCACCGAAACATAAACAAAATATATTATCACTCACTACCTAATCTGTCTCCTTCCCCATAGCTTGGTGCATACCAGAGATGATGAGCTTCAAGGTGACGGCGTGGTTGGTGGCGCTGACGGTGGTGTTGGTGGGGACTGTGACAGCTTCCCCACAGCCCATCAACGTCAGCGCCTCCGTCAGAAGCGCCATGTTAGGCTCCAAGGCGGCTGCCGAGTCCAAGGTGACGGGTCCTGACGGCGTGACTAGGGGCCAGTGCGTTTATAACAAGGACGGCTACCCTGTTAAGGTGAGTCGATTTATCTGACGAAGGAGTACTTACTGTGTTGACAAGAACTTTACACTTTACATTAAAAGAGAATAAAATAATTATTTATGGTACAGTTGCCGCAATCCCGAGTCAGTGGAATTGTTGGACAATTTTCCCAGCTCCCTATGTCCCTGTTCACCTAGCAGTAAATAGCTACCCGGCTGTAAGAGCAAGGATTGTTACCCTGTAGGCTGGCCTGGCTGGGGAAGATGTGTTGGATGTAACAAGACTGACTACCTTAATGACCAACACCATGAGTCGATAGGCATAAAGCCAAAGTAATAATAATAATAAATTATTTTTTTTCATGGGTGCATCCTGTATTTATGTCTAAAGGGTAAAGTCATATTTCACTGACACATCTGGTAAATATTTCTAGCCAGTAAATTTATACTTCACAGGCGTATCAGGTCTATCTTTCCTTACATTCTTTACTTAGTCTTTTTTCCATACACCTACTCAGTTTGATCTCTCTCTCTCTCTCTCTCTCTCTCTCTCTCTCTCTCTCTCTCTCTCTCTCTCTCTCTCTCTCTCTCCTTTGTATCAGGTGACGTACCAAGAAACAGCGAGCGGGAACGTGACAGCGCAGAGCAACAGTACCTCCTCTGAGGACGTCATAATGGAACTAAAGATGTGCCGAGAGGAAGTGGAAACCATCAACCAGAAAGTGGCCGTAGCTACCGCAGAGATGGAGAAGGCCAGTGATGAATTTGCCGACAAGTTCTCAGCCATCAACCAACAGATGGAAAAGTCTATGCAGGAACTCGACCAGGCATACCAGAAGGTGAAGAAAGAACCCGATATGAATGAGGCTTGGACCCTGGCGCCGCTGGCGGTGACTGAAGCAGTAACAGAATTCCCACAATAGAAGGGTTCATGTTTGTTTCGTATGTCGTGTCATATTGTTTGGAGCAGTCATTAACTTACACACACACACACACACACATACACACACAGACGTACACCGTATATATATTTTTTACTTATTGTACTGTAATTGCCATTGGATTCTTAGCGTTGAGATAATTACATAATGCCACCTGTACTTCGTTGTTATTTTCATTTAAATATAATGATAATATCAACTCCACCAATCTTCTTGTTGATAATTAACTTTGAGATCAATACATAAATATATAATGGCACTTTTGGTGAATTGAATAACTTACTTTTTAATTTATTGCAATGGAAAGTAAGTGCTGTATTGTTCACAACTGTAAAATTCCAGCCCATAATATCTAACCCACCAAGGACAGATTGTAGAAAGTTAAAACGAAAAAACTCTCACTTCGATGGTTTATTATTGAGCCGTTGATAAAGGGAACACACCATGTAGAAGAAGAGGTGTTTTCGTCACCACGACTTTTTTTTTCTGGTAACTATAATTGTATAAGAAGTTTGTTTTCCATTGACCGTAATTGGTGTATAATCTAACTATATGAGCAGCACCCCTGTAGAATAAAAGGCTTCAGAGTGTATACTTTATCCGTGTTTCTAGTACAAGGTAGACCTATATCTTTCCAGTATTAGTGTAAAGTTAATATTTCATTGTATAATATGGGTGTTTATAGAAGCAATAGTCTCGTGTGTAGGGAAGAGAATGCCAAGTACTGATGAGACATACCAGCTCCAATGAAGTCAATATAAACCAGATGGATCGTCAGGATAAAAACATATAAGCAGGTGGATTGTTCCTAATACACTCTAATGACGGATTGCAAAAATTGTACGTAAGATATAAGCATAAACATGATTTAAGCATTTAAACATGATTCAAATATGTAATTGATTCTTAAGTAAAAGAAAACCTGGAAATAAAAATGACCTATTGAAAATGCCAAGATGATACCAATAAAAAAAAAAAACACTCGAAAAAAAAAAAATATATAAAGCCACGCCGTTTTAAAAGCAATGAAACACGGAAGATATGTAATTGATGAGTATTGGTGGCCAAGTTTTGCGTTGTGATGATGAGACTACAGTGTGTCGGGGAATCATCTTGTTAGTCGTGTCTGTTCTTCCTCAATCACAACCAACACCACACATTGGACACATACATACATACATACATACATATACTACTCCTGCACTACAGTATACTTTCTGTTGAATTAAGGTTTGTTCCTTAATTGTTACCCACTCCTTCATATATTCTGTCATTACATTCAATAGGTATTATCTTGATTTAGCTTTTATTATTTTGTGTACGCTTATACATTTACCCGTAACTCTTACACGATATTATTCCCGTAAGTTTGAGAATGACGAGAGATATTGTCGAAACGTTTACCTATCAAAATGCTTACCCTCAATTTGGTGATTTTATATTGTATACAGAGAGAAAGAATAACGATAGTATATATACCCTGTGCCCAAGTCAAGGTATAGTTGTGTTGCTCATGGTGATGCAACCAGTCTTATCTATTTTGAGCGTGTGTGTGTGTGTGTGTGTGTGTGTGTGTGTGTGTAAACCTTTGATGCATCTGTTCTGAATCTTGTATCATATTATCATCATCATCCATAATGAATTGGACTCTTTCATTGGACAGCTACTACTGTACAGCTCAGGACTGAATTTTCTGGTAGAATATAGTTTCCCGTAGGGGGGGGGGAGGAGGGGTATTGCCTGTAGTGATGTGGGCAATACTTTAAGGGTTTTGGCGTCCCTTCGACCCCGGCCACTAGCTTTCAATTTTTTAACTGTCTCACTTTTTTCTCTATTTCCTTCGTGCTTGCTGTCACACCTCTCTATCACCTTTTTCTGGCGCTATATGACCTCGTTGTTGCAAGGTCATATGCCCTAATGGGTTTATGGCGGGTATCTATATAGGTGAAGTTCAAACTATAGATGCCAGGAAGTTAATGACCTCAGTGTTACCAAGAAGAGATTTGTTTCCTGACAGACTGTAGTAGTTTGGAGGAATCGGTGGCCATCCATGTACCAAATGAGAGTTTTTGTATCACTTATTTACATCTCCTTCATTGGAATTGGAGATGAAATGCAACGTAACTAAAAAAATAATAATAATATATGAGGAGTCGTATCTCAGTCTCGAGAAAATAAAATGTTAAAAAATGCATCACATCATCAAAGGACAATTCGAGGAGTTGGAGAAATATTTTTTTTTTTCTTCTGAACTTGAGCATGATTACAGTGAGATGTTTAATCCCTTTTCTATCTCAGTGTTGCACAATAGGATACTTACCGTGAATAAAAGTGTTAAGTATTTGTAGCATAAGAGCATAATTATAGAGACGGGGACACTCTATAAGTAAGAGTCTGACTGTCAACATCAATAAAAGAATAAAAAAAGTAATTATATCTGTTAGGTTAGATTAGATTAGGTTAGATAAGGGATGTAAACATTTCGCCTCTGGTACCCCAACCCCGCTCCTAATTAGGCTTAGTTTGCCATAATGGGATTTATAATTTTTTTCTCTGACCATTCATTATTATACTTCGCCATTTAAAACAAATTTCCTACATTCCATAATTATTACAAATGCGTCATGTTTCATTTCACTAAGGGAAGACGGATTTTCTGTCATTCTCGTTGTTTTTTTTGTTTTTTTTCCCGGGGTCCAGATTCTGTTAGGTCTGGATTCATGGATGTTGGTGTTGATGATGGTATGGTGCTGGTACGATGGCTGTGTTGTTTGTCTGTGCCGGTACCACACCATCGTATGCACCATGAATGTTCTTGAATACGGCACAAAATTTAACTGGCCAGGGCAAGGTGTGATTCCATACGACACAAAATAAGGAATTAGTTCCATGGCCAATGTGTCAGTAACAATAACATTCACAACATACGCCTATTACAATTGTGTGATTCTAAAAAAAAAAAAAAAAAAAAAAAAAATATTTTGAACATAAACAAGAGTAGCGAAACTTTCACATAAGTGCCACAACTGTGCAGGCCAATTCCTCTGTGGAGAGAGAGAGAGAGAGAGAGAGAGAGAGAGAGAGAGAGAGAGAGAGGTATGATTTCCAAGGCATTCGCGACCTTATCTTTGAATGTATTGATTTTGTTGACATCTTCGCTCAATCGGTCTATAACTTCTTAGTAATGTCAAAACTGAAGTGTGTCAAAGTTCAATGTGTAATGATAAAATATTACCTCGATCAGAGCAGTCAAAACTCATCAGAAATAAGGGAGTTACAAGGAGTTACAAGGAAAAGAAGTACCCTAGGGGACCTTACGATCCATACAAAGAGGGTACCTGTGGGTTTAGTTGCGCAAGTAGGCGACCGTCCTCGAATGTGTCATGTGAAACCATCAAGGAACACTCGCACAACGGCTTAAACACCTAGACGGTGGTTTAAGGCTTTGTCTAATCTGGACTTGAACTGATCCACAGAGTTGCTGTTGACCACATCAGCAGGAAGCGCGTTCCAAGTACCGCAGATGCTGTATGTAAAGAACTTACCACACAGATCACGGTTGTATCGCTTCAGTTCAAGTTTGTAGCCATGATTCCTGGTTGTGCCCTCACTGAGTTGGAAAATGTCCCTGTAGTGGGTAAGGGGGCAGGGACTTAATGGGTATTATGTACTGGGGGTGGGGGTAAGAGAGGGGGGGCAGGGACTTAGTGGGTATGGTGTACAGGGGTGAGGGAGCAGGGACTCGGTGGGCGTGATGTTCTGAGAGTAGAGGGTGTGGGTGATGGAGGAGAGGGCAGGGACTGGGGTAGGTGGGGAGGGGGTATTATGTTCTGGGGTTGGGGGGGGAGGGCAGGGACTGGGTGGGTATGGTGGGCTGGGATGGTGGGGGGGGGGAGGGCAGGGACTGGGTGGGTATGGTGTGCTGGGTATTATATAAACAACAGAAGCATCATTGAGAGAGAGAGAGAGAGAGAGAGAGAGACGAGAAGGGGTATAAGGAAAGACAGACACACCAGACAGTCAGTGTTACTCAGTCAGTGGTCGGGATTACACACCATATCAGGCCGGGACAAGGATACAGCCTAATATATATAATTATACACTACATACAATACACTGTCTTCTGGTCACAACTCACACCCGCAAGCTTTATTCTCTATTTTTTCAATATCTCAAGCATTTAAGTTTCAACAGATACAATGGTTTCTCAAATTACAGAAGGTGAGGGGAATTGAGTTTATATAATGTCTTGTGTAAATGTAAATGGTTGAGTGGATGTGTTGTTAACCAAGAACATGTGTACTCTCGTTTTATTATTGCCAAGTCACGAACGCTTCAACTGACTCTCCTTTTCTACTGTTTCACATTTGCTCACCGCCCCACCTCTATAATTTTATCACACTTTCCCTCCCTTTCAATACTACATCTGTCCCTTCTTTCCTTCTGTTTCCCTTGTGCTCACCGCCCCCCTCTTTATCACTTTCTCCCTCCCAGCCAATTCTTCATCCGTCCCTCCTTTTCTTGTACATGTATTTCCTTCGTGATTGCTGTTCCACCTCTTTACCACCTTCTCCCTCCCTTTCATTTCATCAACTGTCCCTCATTTCCTTCTATTTCCTTCATGATGGCTGTCCCATCCTCAATCACCATCTCAATCACCATATATATATATATATATATATATATATATATATATATATATATATATATATATACAGTGCACGTCATAATGTTTGGCGCGAGAGAGACTGCGCCAAACATTATGACGTATTTGGATCATGCTCTTCTTGTATTAAGCCTAATCCGCCATACTGTCTGGTAAGTAAGCCGTTGGTAGCTGAGCGTATCGAATTGACAAAGTATCGTTCAGGAATCAGTTATTTCAAATTTTAGGTGCCTTTGGGCAAGCTTAGTGAGGGGAAGTGTACCGCGCGTGTTCCCATAATTTTCCCTTGTTCCTCTCCTGTTTGTGGGCATTGTGTAGCGATGGGTAAGGTAAAAGAGCTGACAAGTGAGCAGATAGCTGCTGTTACATCACTCTGTAAGGCAGGAAAATCTAATAAGGAAATAGCTATTACAACTGGCGTTTCTCTACGTAGTGTCCAGCGATGGACTAAAAAATTTCATGACTTTGGAAACTGTGACCCGCCATTACAGAAAAAGTCGACAGGACGGCCAAGGAAAACTACCCCACGTACTCTAATGATTCTAAGGAGGCAGGTGGATAGTGAGCCACGTATAACAGCACCAGAATTAAAGGAAAATAACCCAGTGTTACTGGCTGATGTGTCTGTGCGAACGATACAGCGCCGGCTCCACAACGATCTGAAATTCTCCCACCACACCGCGCGCAAGAAACCAATTGTCACTCTTAAGCAGAAAGGAAATAGGGTTGCTTTTAGCAAAAAATATCTGGAGTGGTATGAGGCTAAGTGGCAGAGAGTGTTGTGGACCGATGAGGCTACGTTCACTGTGACTGGGAATAGAGGTGGTAAAGTGTACAGGCGGCCAGGAAGTGATCCGTTTGCTACAAAATTCATCAAAGGGACTGAAAAATTCCCAGATAAATTAATGGTGTGGGGTGCTTTTGGTTACCATGGTGTTGGAAGATTGGTGATATTACCTAAGAATGTAATGATAAATGCAGACCGATACTTGGAGCTACTGAATGATAATTTGGAAGATTGTTTTGAACGTTGCCAAACAGACGTGTTTATGCAGGACGGTGCTCCTTGCCACACTGCTAACCTTATCAAGGACTGGTTTGATTTTGTGCGCTTGAATTATATTAAAGACTGGCCTGGAAATTCGCCAGGTTTAAACCCGATTGAGAACTTGTGGGCGTTAATGAAAAGAAAGTTGCGTGACCGTGACACATCATCAATTCCCAAACTCGAGGCTGCCATCCAAGATATTTGGAACAATATAGACCCTCAGTTGCTCAAACACCTTGCTGAGTCAGTCCCTAGGCGTCTTAGAGAGTGTATAAAGCGAAAAGGGTACCCAACGAAATACTAGAGATGGGGTAAGTACCTGTATAATGAGGACCTTCATTTTTTTTGTTGCCGCGACCTTCTCGCGCCAAACATTATGACGTGCATATATATATATATATATATATATATATATATATATATATATATATATATATATATATATATATATATATATATATATATATATATAATGTATTGATGGTGATTGTACTACATGCAGTACTTTCTGTGCAATGGGAGGCTTGAATTTGGACCATCTTGGCTTGAGAAGAGAGCCTTGCCATGTTTACTTCATCAAAATTAATGAGTTAATAGAAACCGTCTTTAACCCTTCACCCCATGATTATCCCTCCCATTTCTCTCTCTCTCTCTCTCTCTCTCTCTCTCTCTCTCTCTCTCTCTCTTACAACTTTAAAACTTTTCTTACAGTATCGAAAAATTCCCATCTTACCCTTGAGTTATCATGAATATTGTAATGGTCTGCTTTTGATGTGAGGATACTTGTAGAGTTTTCAGGTTTCTAACAGGAAGAAGAATGTGTTTAATTGTTACTTGGCTATACACTCAACAGGAACAACAAAAGCAACTACTGTGGTACACAATTAAGTTTATTTACAACCACACTACACTAAATAGTTTATGGGGAGAGTACGGTGTTAGTAAATCTGGAGCAATTGATTCCTCCAAACTATTCCAAACAACAGGCCATCATTATTTTTGTTCATCTGGTCCTGTTTCCTGGCATACTTTGGTGGAATCAAGACGCTTCAGTGTACAGTTCCAAAAGTATACTATTCCCTTAATTAAGGCACACCAAGTCGGAATACAGTAAGACACACAACGAGTAGATGTAATTATGGTCAAGACACCTGATTATACCATCCAATATATAATTAATATATGAGACCCGGTAACCTGTAACTCGTTAAGGAGGTAGTATACTTTTGGTACAGTAGAGTGCATTGATTCCTCCAAAGTATCCCAGGAAACAGGACTAGATGAACAAAAATAATGGTGGCCTGTTGCTTGGAAAAATATGGAGAAATCTTATGCTCCAGATTTACCAACACTATACTTCCCCTTTAATCATTGGTACTGGAAAAGTGTGTATGTACACTGGGAACACAAGTGTAGGTAGGTTCTACTCGTCAGGGTCACAAACACACACCTCACCTTCATCACAATCACCACCAATCCTCCAACATCACCCACACACACCACACCCCTTCCCAAAGTGAGGTGGGATGTTGTGGATTCGCTGCTGGGGATAATTATCTGTGTACTGTTGATTATAGATTGAAAACATGTGGACGAAACGTTAAGGCGCCCCTTCAAACACGCTCAAATTCCTTTCCTCTTTTCCATTGTCCCTCCTTTCTTTACTTTTTTTCTTTTCCTTTCGTGCTTGTTGTCCATCCTTTCTGTCTCCTTCTCTCTTATATTACAAAGTCTTTCCCTTTTGTTTCCATTCGTTATCTCCTCTGTGTAATCCTAGCTATCACCTTCCTTGTCCTACAGAGTTTTCAAGGCCTCGGGTGGGTCTTCGTTCATCCCCAGTATAATATTTCTCCTCCCTTTTCAACAACTCAATGATTTACTTGCATATGGACAGGATCATCATCGTCCACAGCATCCATGAAGGCGGTGGAGTCTGTGGCGATATGTATAGACGCCCAGCACAAACGAGAAGACCAGGATGACTTTCCCCGGGACGCCCACCAACTACTGGAGGTGGAGACGAAGGGGGACGACACCAGGATAACCAAGAGAGCCAACGATACTACCCAACTCACCCACCCCAATAGTCCTCAGCCAGACACCTCCCTCCACCCTCCACCACCGCCAAATATTAAAGACAGAGGGTACGTGCTCAAATTTAATCTACTTTGGTTAATTCATGTTCCCTTATACGAGTATAATTATATAGTTTATTTTTCAGATTTAATCAACTTGGTGAATTCATGTCCTCTTTTTATAGATTTTGCTATTCTCTCCGTCTTCCTGTTAGTAGTCTGTCCCATTACATCCCCCTTGAATATATATACAAAGAAAATGAGAGAGAGAGAGAGAGAGAGAGAGAGAGAACGTTTATGTGTACAACTCTCCCCATCACCATCATCAATACTCTATATCCTTTCTCTCAAGGGGTGGGTTGAAAGTCAGAGGTGGAAAGATGAAATCCGAATGACAGAAGCAGGGACAGAAACACCCAGTATAGTGGGTCAAACTTTCAATCACTTCCCCTTTCCAGCCCACGAATTTCTCAACTCACCTTCATAAAAGTAATTTCAATTAACCTTTGGGCAAAGAGTTAAAACCGGTTTACCAACTTAAACATATTGTAGTACATTGCTCCTAGTAAATCTCTTCCACACTTGCACAAGTTCTTTTGCTTCACCCATTCTTAGTGCACACTTTCTTACACAATCACCAGATGGGCAATGTTTTAAAGGTTTAGGCACCCCTTCGGACCTGAGCCGTTTCCTTTTTTCTCATCAGGTGTCCTTAATTTCCTTCTATATACACCATGCTTGTTGTCCCTCCTCTCTGTCTCCTTCCCCATCGTGCTAGACGGTCGTGCAAGCTTCTATTAGTTTTAGCAATGACTTCTTTCTTTCTCTTGACATAAATTACTTACACCGTGTTTGTCGTCGTGTGTGTTTGTAGGTACGCGTGGGTTGTGGTGCTGGTGGTATTCCTAGTGAACACCATCGTGACAGGGTACGTCAAGAGCTTCGGGTTGTTGTACGTGTTGGTCCTTGACTACTTCCCCGATGCTTCAGGAGCTACGGCTGGATGGATCATTGGGCTTCTGGTCGGCTGTAGGGGTCTCATGAGTAAGTGTTTGGGTCGTTGCAGGGGTCTCTTGTCTAACTGTTTGGATTGGATGTACGGGTCACATGTGTAAGTGTTTGGTTTGGTTGCTGATGTGTAAGTGTTTTGATTGGTTGCTGATGTGTAAGTGTTTTGTTTGGTTGCTGATGTGTAAGTATTCCTCTTCAACTCGGTAATTCATAACTGGACGTATTTGTTTACAGCGCCAGTAATGGGAGCCATGACGATTATGTTTGGGCCGAGGCGGTGTGTTGTAGCTGGGGGACTTCTCATGTGTGTTGGGCTAATTGCCGCCACTCAGACCTTCTCCATATACTACATGGCCTTCACCTTGGGCAGTCTCGTCGGTGAGTAGCTACTTTATATTATTATTGTCAATCTCTCTGGCGAAAGTGCAGCGGCTCCCTCACATCATTTTTTGGTTTATCTTAAAAGGATGATAATCGTATGGAGGTTTAACTTTATAGAATCATTGTTTGCATCACTCTTAATGCTGTGTTATACCAGTGTAAGTGAGATATTACTTATTAACCTCAATGAGATCATGCAAATATCTTTGATTTTCTGATTGTTAAAGATTAATTCTCTGAATTAATTACCTTGAGTGAATGAAGGAGTGTCTGTAGCAGACAATGCACACTTGTACAGGAATAATTTCAATTATATACCAACGCAAAAATAACTTTTAATTCATGCAAATGACGGTTATATTTCTAAATTTTTGTTGTAATTTATTGCCGCCACTATGATAACATGACACCAGTGTTGTAATTAGTTCTTATAGTCTCAGATGGAAAGACAAGAACTATTGATGTCAGAGTTGGCCATTGATGTATGCAGGGGTGGGTATTGGTATGAGCGAGACACCTGGCTACATCCTGGTCACTGATTACTTCCTGGAGAGACGCTCGCTGGCCAACGGTCTACGAGCCTCGGGGAATTCCATGGGGGGTATCATCTTCTCTCCTTTGGTTGTTTTCCTGTGCGACTGGTTCGGGCTGCAGGGCGCCTTCATTATCATGGCGGGCATCATGTTACAGGTGGTCATACTGGGGATGCTCATGAGGCCCTTCGCTGAGCACTCACTATTCATTCAACAGGAGTACAAAAGGAAGATGAAGGAGGAACACGGCTTCATCATCCCCGCAGACACCAACAACACTCCAGGTCAACTCAACTCAAATAAGAAGGAGGAAGATAGGAAGCCACTCGAGTTGTCTTTCCTCGTCACTCCCTCCTACTTGGTGTACCTGGCGATGGTCCTGTTCACCGCCTTAGCCTTACCCAGTGCCCTCGTGTACATCCCTGTTCATGGCAGGTATGTATAGTATATGGAATATCAAAGCTCCGTATACCATGCATTTAAAAAGTTTCGTGTTGCATTATTTTAGAGGTGTATATTATCTTCAAACACTGTAGAGATCACATAAAGGGGATTACTGTATACACATTTGGTACATTGGAGCACCTTGATTCCTCAAAATTATACCAGGAATCAGAAAGAGATTAACAAAAATAATGGTGGCTTGTTGCTTGGAATAGTTTGGAGGAATATCAGTTGCTCCAGATTTACCAACACTGTACTAACCCCTTAAATATATGGCCCGTATGCAAGAACATTGGTGGTGTTGACGATGGTGTAGTACCGGTACGATGACTCCATAGACAAAACAACAGAGCCATCATACCAGTACCACGCCATCGTACGCACCATAAATGTTCTTGAATATGACCATATTAGTGCATTTGTCGCGGCTTCTAGCCGCTTAAATTGTATTTATTGGTTGTGAAACCAGCACAGCTGGATTGCTATAGAATACGCCCCTTCTCAAGCCCAGGCCCCGTATAGGCATAATCTGGGTTGGAAGGATCTATTCCGTGACGATCATCAGAAGTAAATAAAAATTCAAATCTGGCGCTGTACTGATAGTGGAGCCACCTGGTGGTGGCGTGGTGAGGTATTAGCCCCGCTCTGCGCTCGCAGGCAATCGGTCACTCCAATGAAAAAGGAAGAAAGTGAATGCCTGCCACACCGGGAGGTGGGTGGGTCAGTCAAAGCTGTGCTGGTTTCACAACCAATAAATACAATTTAAGCGGCTAGAAGCCGCGACAAATGCACTATTATTGGTATAGTGAAACCAGCACAGCTGGATTGCTATGCATGCGATGCGGTAGGTGGGAGGTGAGGTGGAGGCAATCACGTGCTAGTTAAGAGCGGTCGAGAGCGGAGAGTCGGAAAGGTAACCGAGCAGGGTGAGGTTAAAGCTAAAGCAACTCCCAACACTGGCTAGGTGAGTAGCCGTGGTGGGAGTGTAGTAGCTTATCCCATATTACCCATAGACCATTTTGTTATAGACCAGAATTGTTACTCATAAAAGTCTTTATAGGCAGACTCGAGGGATCGGGTCTAGGAGAGGAGGGGAGGGGTGACCATGCAACCCCCCCCCCCCAACCCCCCCCCCCCCCCTTTTATTCAAGTCCTCTGAGCTAGGGCTATGGCCCCGGCTCAGGTAATGCGATCCCGAGGGGATGAAGGAGGACACCAGGATGCAGCCATCCTGTGTTTAACTAAATATCCTGTCACTCATCATAGTAAAGTAATTGTTTGGAGAATGAATACACAAGAATTCCGTAACAATGTAATTTATTTTGCCTGCACCATATGTACACGTATGAGAGACATGTGGATGAGCATGAAGCTGTACAAGATGGGGATGAAGTATGGGATGATAGTGACGGGACTTAAGTCGCCCGACCTTTTCTCTTCGGGCGGCCCCTCCCCCCCATGTGTCTCCCGCGGGGACCCTGGGGAATGGAGGGTGGAGTACTCATAGCCACACAGGGGGTAGGGGAGAGCGAGTGGAACAGATACCTCGTCCTGAAGGAGGAAGTGGAAGTCCACCCCCCAAATCCCTAACCCTCTCCACCGAGTGAGTCCTGAGGAAGGCGAGGGAGGCGGCCACGCCCCTAACGCTGTGAGCCCTCGGGGCGTGTCCGGGATCCCCGTTCTCTATCACTCAGCAGAGAAGGCGAGCGATTGACCTAGGGAAGAGAGGGTTACCGGACCTAGAGTTGTAGAAGAGGTGGTCCGGAGAAGCCCCTCTCGTCGCCTCCACGTAAGCTGAAAAAGCGTGGACTGGGCAGAGGGGGTGGAAACTTCCATCCCTCAGGAACGAGGGTACTGCGAGAGGGCCAATCCTGTCGTCAGCCTGCTCATTCTTAGCTAGAAAAGCAGGAGAGGGGGAGATAGTTAAGGAAGTAAGGTTAGGGCTTACGGAAGAAAAGGCTGTGTGACGGGTCAGGGCTGCCAACTGAGAGGCCCTGTACCCTGTAGCTAAGGCGAGCAGGAAGAGAGCTTTCTGGAGGAGGTGACAAACCTCCAGAGGGACCCCCTCGAAGGTCAGGTAGGAAAGGACGCGGTGAAGGGACCAGGAGGGAGTCTGGGCCCGGTGAGGTGCGGTCCCCGCCCGAATCCCCATCCTCAGGAGAGAGAGAGGCCTCTCCGAAACCTTAATGTTAAAACCCAGGAGGAGGGGATCAGACAGGGCTGCGTGATGCGCAAGCACCGTCGCCGGGGCCCTGTTGGTGGAATCGGCGAGCCACGTGAGGAATTCCAGGACCGTGTCCTCCGAGATGACCATGGAGGGGTGTCTTCGCAAGAAGTCCTGGAATCTTTTCCAGCACGATTCGTACTGTCGCACCGACGACTGACGATGAGCCCTCAACATCTTGCCCACTGTCTCCTTAGTGAACCTTTTGCTGAGGACTCCCCGTAGAAACTCCAAGCGTGTAGTTTCAGTGACGCTTGGAGTGGTGCAGACAGGGTGCTGGAGAGGCACGCCGATCCCAACTGAAGGGGATGAGGGCACCACCGGGACAGTTCTCCGAACCACGGCTGCGCTGGCCAGAGGGGGGCTATGAGGAGTACCCTCCCCCTGAATGTGCGCAGCTTGAGGATCGCCTTCAGGAGGACTGATGTAGCTGGGGGTGGGAAGAGGTAGAGATGCCCCCACCTGTTCCAGTCCTCTGTGAAGGCGTCCGGGCCTCCCGCCTCTGTTCTGGATGAGAATGTCAGGAACAGAGGAAGTAGGGCCGTGGATGGGGAGGCGAATAGGTCCACCTCCGGTGTCCCGTAGCGAAGGCAAAGAGACTCGAACACAAGGGGACGCAGTTGCCACTCAACTGACGTCCCCTTGAACCTGGATAGGGCGTCCGCCCAATCGTTCTCCCGCCCTGGTACATAGCGGGCCGAGAGGTGAATGCACCTCTTGGCCGCTATCGCAAAAATCTGTTCTGACAGGGACAGGAGAATTTCCGACCGTGCGGTGCCCTGTTTCTGCAGGCACTGCACGGCCGCAACATTGTCCATATCGAAGAGGACGCCTACCCTGGCAAACTGTGGGTGTCTGTTGAGCCATTCCTTCGCTACCATCAACTCCCGGGCGTTGATGTGTAGTAGCCTCTCCCCTTCCTTCCATCCCCCGCAACGCTGATGTCCCAGGCAAGACTGGTACCCCCAGCCTACGTCCGATGCGTCTGTCGCCACCGTGATCCCCGGGGGAGGGAACACCCAGGGGACCCGCTGACGCAGGGCACCGGGACGTAGCCAGGGGCGAAGGAGACGGTGGAGAGAGGGGGACACTTGCCTGGGAAGGTCCCTGTGTGCGGGGGAAAGGTGGAGGTTTACCTCCCGCGTCAGCCTCCTGTGTTTCAGTCGTCCCAGGGGCATTGCAGGGGCCGCGAAATTTAGGGACCCGAGCAATGATTCCCACTGGCGGCGAGAGAAAGTACGGGAAAAATGCGCCTGGTGGACGTGGCGGAGGGTCCGGCGGGCGTTGTCTGGAGCGAGAGAGAGGGTGGCCGAAAGAGAGTCCCACTCTATTCCTAGCCAACACAGTTTGCGAGTGGGAGTGAGAGAGGACTTGGGGATGTTCAACAGGAACCCCATTTCCTCTAGCACTCCCCTCGCTACCCGGACGTTGTTTGCTACCTGCTCCTTGGAAGGGGCGTGAAGCAACCAATCGTCCAGGTACATGAGGGTGGGGACACCCGCCTCTGCCAGACGGGATGCCACCACCTTCACGAGCTTTGTGAAGACTCGAGGAGCTAAAGAAAGACCGAAAGGGAGCCTGGTAAACTGGAACGTCTCGGTCCCCACCTGGAAGGCCAGAAAACGGCGAAACCTGGGGTGGATCGGGACGTGCCAGTACGCATCCTTGAGATCCAGGGATGCTAACCAGTCCCCCTTCCTTAGAACTGTGCGGACCTGAGCAACCGAAACCATCTTGAAACGTAAGGTTTTCACAAATTTGTTTAGTTTGCTCAGGTCCATCACCAATCTCGTTTTTCCCTGGTCCTTTTTGGGGACCGTGAATAAACGAGAAAGAAAGACCCTTCCCGTCGCCCGCTCCACTACCCCTTTTTCCCGCATTTCTAACACATGCGGGACGACCGAAAGTGACACTTTGGTTGAGGCAGGAGGTAGACATAGTGGCTGTAACGGGAAAAGACAGGTGTCAGTGAGAGTACAGTTAATCCTAGCCCCCGGGGCCCGAGGGACCCGGGGATGGTTGGAGGGTAAAATGACGGGCAGAGGCAGAGATTTTGACCGCAAGGGAAAACTCTGATTTTGACCTAACGGGAACCCAAGGACGGGAGTAGGCATAAGTCATATGTCAGAAATGTCAGATTAGGAGAGTTAACAGTTACTCACCGGAACAGTTATCCAGGGCCAGGACAGGCCCTGCCGAATTATTCTTGCTGCCCAGCCGTGGGAGGGCCAGGCTGCTGACCACCCTGTGAGGCAGCCCAGAGTGGGACCCTCAAGTGGAGCGGTCCTTCTGGGAGGGGTGGCTGAAGGAGGACTTGGGTTTACTATAGGGCTTGGAGCCCTGTCCTCTCCCTCGAAATGGCTGCTGGCCCCTCTGTTGTGCGCCTTCGGGGGAGTGGGGTACGAGGGCCTCGGCAGTCTGGAAGGCTGGGAGGGCCTTCGGGGCTGGTAGGCTGGTCTGGATGGCTGTGGGGCACGTGGCCTACGGACAAACAGATTGATTAGGAACCAAAGGGGAACCGAATATTCCTTCAATTTCACCTCCCGTGAAAATAACTCAGGTAAGTGGAACAACGAGAGGTACTTACTTGGAGGTAGAGGGTTTTGGTAAGTTGATTACCGCTGGGAGAGAGGAGAAGATTGCGTCTGTCGCCGGTTGGTCGAAGAGGGCAGGGGACAGGGGGGCAGCTCGCACCACTCCCCTCTGTGCCATCTCCGGCGCAGATTTCGCAGCCGCCTGGCGGGCTGCCAGTCTCGCCTCGGCGAAGACCTTCGCCTCCTCCCGCATGTTGTGGGTCGCCATCGCCGCAACGCCCTCCATTACGGTGGCCATGGAAGAGAGGGTGTCACTGTAAGGGGTAAACAAGGAAAAAAACGAGCGAACCCGGGGATAAGTCCCCGGGAGTAACAGAGAGACCCTCTACCCCGTATCCCCTAAGTAACATGACACTAGAAGTAAGGTACTCACGCTAGCTGTATACCCGACATCTCGTGGTAGGTGTTGGTGAGGGCGTTGAGGCAGTCTCGGATGAGCGCAGCGGCTGCCCCCGTGGAGATGGTGTGGGCCAACTCCAAGCGGGCAGCAGACTCCGCCTGCCGCAACTTGCCATCGGGCTCCTTCAGTTGATAGGGGACCGGAGGCTCCTTCTCCGTCTTCCACAGGCATTCCCTCAAACCCGGGGGGGCACGGGAATGAGGGAGGATGACGGGGAAAGACGGAGGAGGGGGCTTCCTGGGCGCGCTGTGCCTCTGGTGGTCCAGGGACTTAAGGAGAAGGGCTGGGATGTCCAGGTCCCCTTCGCCCTTATCCCCCGGGAAGTACGCGTCCGGGGAAAGGAGGACTGCCGTGTTCCCATGGGAGCGGTCAATCCTCCAAGCCTCGGACAAATGTAATTGGCTGTACTCCACCAGAAAACCCATCGCGTCCAGGGTAGCCGCAGAGGACACTCTCAATGAAGTGGGTACGGGAGCTGAGATGGGACGGACCTTGTAGAAGGGAATAGCGTCGCCCTTCTCATCGGCCCCCCACTTCACCAGGACATCATCTCTCTGGGTCCACATGTCTGGTTGAGCCGTGTCCGGAGACCAAGCCACCAGTCTGCCCTCCTCCGAAGAGTGGGTCCAAGAAGGAGGAAGAAGAGCCCAAGAGTAGGGAAGGTACCCGTCGCCCGCAGGAGGGGGTGACGGGGATGGAGGTGCGGAGGTAACCAACTCCTCAGCTACGTCCCCCGACGGAGACTCGAGTCCCGGGGAAACAGGAGGAACGGGAATGACTCCCATATCCCCGGGAGGACTCGCGCCCCCGACGGGAGCAGAAGCAGGAGGGGGGGCAAGGGTGGGCGAAGGAGCGGGCTCCGGAGCAACAGCTGGAGGCTGCGCGGTGGAAACCCCAGGAAAGGAGTGAGGAATAAGGGTGTGGAAGATCTTCACTATCTTCCTCGACGAGGGGCTGTCCCCCCCCCCACTTACCCTTGCGGGATTTGCGGGCGGGCGAAGGAGAGCTACCCGACGAAGAAGAAGAGGAAGAAGAAGACGACGAAGATGAGGAGGAAGGAGAACGGCGACGAGCCCGGGACTTCCTGGAGTGGCGGGACCTTTTAGCCGAACGCTTGCGTCCTCTAGAGAGACCTGAGGAGCCGGCTCTAGAAGGAGGCGAAGCTGGAGGTTCCCTGCTGGGCCCTTGTACCGGTGAGGTAGTCGGGGGAACCAGCGCGACAGACTCGCTCGCTTCCCGGGGGGAGAAGCCTCGAGAAGGAGTCGTAGTACCGTCTAGGGAAGGAGGCTCAATCTCTCGGGCCTCAGGAGGTTCTAGCCCCTGAGACTCCGAGAGACAGGAAGAAGGGTAACGGGACCTGGATAAACCCAGATCCGTTCCCAAAATCGGGTCCACCCACGCCAAAGAAGAACCGTCTCTTTTATGGGCCATTCTCCTAGCCCTCGTCCACGCCATACGAAGAGAAGCAAGGGCGGGGAGTTTGGAGCGGGCAGAAGGGGAGGTAACCCGACACAACTCAGCCCAGGGGCGGCACACACCCCACGCCAAAGGGTCGTAACCCAAGGGAGTGAAGCAGGGTGCGTGAGGCGAACAGTGCAGGTGTCCGTCAGGAGAGACCTGCACAGTACACCCCGAAGCAGCACATAAGGCACGAGTAGGCTGAGGAAGAAAAGAATACACAAACATGGGTTAGCACGTGCAGACACTGGAACACAGAAGACACGGGAAAACCCCAAACAAGGAGAAGTAGCGCGGGAGTAACCCGCTGAACCCGGGGGCCAGGACACGACCCCCCAAACTCACGCACACCCGCCAGGGAAAAACCCCGTAAAACCAGAAACCAGCCCGCCACATGGAGCGGGTAAACGAAACCCCCCCGGACAGAAGGATCCCGAAGGAGGGGGAACGGGGGGGGCCCGGTAGCCTGAGTTGCAACAACCCAGGCTAAAAACACTGGAAAAACACCAATAATCACTAAAAAAACCCGCACGGGAGAGGAAGAGAGAACCAGGGCACAATTCTCACTCCCCCCGACCGATAGGGCACACACAATACTCGGGGAAGGTAAGAGAAGGGCTGCAAAGACCCCACACGCACACCACGTGGGGAGGCGAAGGCCCCACGTGGGGACGCTAACCTCGCTAAAAAAAAACCAGAAACCCCGAGAAAAAACACACCATGAATGTACTAGTGGCAGGAGGAAAGGTGAAAGGGGGGAATGAAGGAGAAAAACTCCGAAAAAGGAGGCCCAAAAGCCCCCTTCGCCTAGGGAAGAGAGAAACTCAGTCCTAGAAAAGAAAAACCCCAAAAAACACACCTAAACACTCCTAGAATACACACACACACTATACATCTGCAAAGCAGGCCAGCCACTAGAACACAAAAGAAACAATAGCAGGAACACGTGACACAATACCATAGCGTAGCAGCGAGGAGCGAAGATGTTGACTGGGACCTGTTCCGCGACAGAGTGACCGATTGCCTGCGAGCGCAGAGCGGGGCTAATACCTCACCACGCCACCACCAGGTGGCTCCACTATCAGTACAGCGCCAGATTTGAATTTTTATTTACTTCTGATGATCGTCACGGAATAGACCCTTCCAACCCAGATTATGCCTATACGGGGTCTGGGCTTGAGAAGGGGCGTATTCTATAGCAATCCAGCTGTGCTGGTTTCACTATACCAATAAATGCTTATACATGAGTGTGTGTCTACTCCCCCACCCATGTCAGGTCTGTGGGCCTCTCCAAGTACGAGAACTCGGTAATAACGGCATACGTCTCTGGGAGTGACTTTGTATTGACACTTCTGATGGGATGGTTCAGTGACAAGAATTACGTCAAGAAGGCTCATACATTCGTCGCCGGGTGAGTGTGTGTGTGAGAGAGAGAGAGAGAGAGAGAGAGAGAGAGAGAAGAGTAGGTGTTTGTGTGTGTATGTGAGCTCACCTATATTCACCAACAACTGTACTTCCAATCCCCCCCATCCCTCATCATTTCCTCCTTCATTCTCTTCCACTCCCTCTTCTTCCCACAACTTCTTCCACTCCCTCCCTCCTCGCTTCGAATCGTGAATGAGTAATGAAGTGCTCTCCCACGTAGCTAATAACTGCACCACATTCCTTTATAATCTTATTTACTGCTATTTCCATACTAGTTATACCTCCAATCTCCCATCCACCTATACCCTCTCCACACATGACCCTAGCAGCTGGATTATATAGGATATATATATATTAATGTTTATATTTGTTCTATCTTTTCTCTCTCTCTCTCTCTCTCTCTCTCTCTCTCTCTCTCTCTCTCTCTCTCTCTCTCTCTCTCTCTCTCTCTCTCTCTCTCTCTCTCTGCCCCCCTCATGAAGGCTGATGTTGGGAGGTGTAGGGTGTATGCTGATTCCACTCTGTACTAAGATGTGGCTACTGATGGCCGTCTCAACCCTCATGTCCCTAGCCATGGCAACCTACTTTACGCTCATCAATGTTCTTCTGGCGGACCAATTTGGTGGGAACTCTATGGCCTCCACGTGGGGCTTTCTCAGGTTTACCACGGGAATGTGCAACTTATTTTATCCGTCACTTATAGGTTAGTTGGATATGAGTTATCGTTTGTCTTTCCACTGTAATATTTAGTGATGATATGAATGTTATGGTAATGTTGTTTTGTTACAGATCATGGTTGTTGTTATTTACGTTACAGGCACCCCTAAATGTGTGTGTGTGTGTGTGTGTGTGGTAACAGAGAAGTGTGTGTGTGTGTGTGTGTGTGTGTGTGGTAACAGAGGTGTGTGTGTGTGTGTGTGTGTGTGCTAATAGAGACGTTTGTGTGTGTGTGTGTGTGTGTGTACTAATAGAGACGTGCTAGTGTGTACCGATAGAAACGTATATGTATGTGACTGTGTGTGTAGTATGTATGTGACTGTGTGTGTAATGTGTACCGATAGTAACGTATGTATGTGACTGTGTGTGTGTGTGTAGTAAGTTAACAGATCCATGTGTATCGACAGGTATGGTGTTGGACGTGACAGGCAGTACTCTCATGATGTACTTACTGATGGGTGGAGGTCTCATTGTTGGTAGTCTCATCATATCCTTCCAACCACTCGTCACCAGACTAACCAATAAGTAAACAAACCAACCAACCAACCAGACAGCTTGAGGAACTTCAACAACAACAACAACAACCAACCAACCTCCAGTGACTCACCAGATGGCAGGGGTCGGTTCAAGATGATGGGTTTGGTTGCAGATGGCAGATATTCCCCAGAGTGAAGGCGATTTCTTTGAGGAGGGTGTGTGTGTGTGCTGATGGTAATATTCTTGTATCAGACCAGCCATAAAGTGAAGGTGATTTTTTTTTTTTTTTTTTTTTTTTTTGGGTGGGGGCTGATGGCATTATTTATATTTGTCGCACAGCAAAATTAAAAATTAATCCGTGGTGAATCCTGCAAAACGGGGAAATACACTTTTGGTTATGTACAATACATCGGAGCGCCTTAATTCCTCTAAAGTAAGCCAGGAAACAGTTCCAAATTTGCAAAAATATTGGTGGCCTGTTGCTTGAAATAGAATCCTTGGCAGTTCACCAGGACTCGGGAGGCTGGGTGGGATTACTTTATTAAGGGACCTCGTGTTGTAGTCAGAAAATTGGAGGTTAGCGAGTCCTTCAAATATTGCCACGAAACACCACCTATATTGATGGAGCTTGTTTCGTGGCATAGTCAGGAGGAATCAAAAGCCACCAAGTCTCATACACGATCACAGGGTCCTTAACGGGGTCGGTCGTTATATGTCGATCAAATTAATTAAGGGCTACCGACGATTCCTTCAAGCGATTCCACAAAACAGCATAAATCCCTGTTAGAAACAATGGGGTCGTCTGTTTCCTGACATTGTTTGGGGAAGTCGATCAGTACAGTTTGCCCAAATAAGATAATCCCCTTAATTATTTAATGAAATAATTACTATACAGGGTGTCCGGAATTTTTTGCCCGAAAATTTGGCAAATGCATCCTTTATTAATTCTGAAAAGAAAATACTCTATTGATGTTGTCTTTTTTTTCTCTAGTTTAGCGGTAATTGAGACATTTAAATGTGTGACAGAACGTTAGGTAATGTACACAGAGGCAGCCCCGCGCCGCGCCCCGCAGCCCGTTGAGTTGCCAAGTCGGAATAAACGTACATTTTATTTCAAATTTTACACGTTATTCTCAAAACTGTGTTATACTTATCAATCAATAATCATTAGACAGGACATTTTTATACTCTTAACTATTAGAGCAAAGGTATTTGTTATGATTATGATGACTTCTTTTCTGGGATCTGATCTGGGATTCTTCTGTTTGGAAATTTCCGTCGGTATTCCCTCACTGATGCTTCAGCACTCCATCCACAGAAGCCGTAGATGAGCACCATATCTGTGTACTCAGCGTTGGTGAAGGTGAATGGCATTGTAGTGAAATGAGTGGGAGAACGCCGTAGAATACTTCTTCATTTCACCCTCGCGACAGGAGAATGCTGCTGGGTGTCAGGTGTGGCAGTGACTGTGGCAGGCGGTGAGGCGGGAAATCTCTCCACCCCTCGGGTGCCATATGCCGTATAACCTACTTATTTTATTCGAATTTCTTGAACTTTATGAAGCCTACCCTGTTTTCAAGTGACATACTCTTGTATAAAAATGTCCTGTCTAATGATTATTGATTGATAAGTATAACACAGTTTTGAGAATAATGTGTAAAATTTGAAATAAAATGTACGTTTATTCCGACTTGGCAACTCAACGGGCTACAGGGCGCGGCGCGGGGCTGCCTCTGTGTACATTACCTAACGTTCTGTCACACATTTAAATGTCTCAATTACCGCTATACTAGAGAAAAAAAGACAACATCAATAGAGTATTTTCTTTTCAGAATTAATAAAGGATGCATTTGCCAAATTTTCGGGCAAAAAATTCCGGACACCCTGTATATGTTATGTATACTTCTCTTGATGTCCTATATAACTAAGTTACTTCTGAAAGATAACGTATTTTTGTCTCATAAGCATTCATAATTTATTATATAATTATTATAGAATCGTTTTAATACTTATTCGAATCATATTATGGCTGAAATCTCTTACTGGTACAGTAAATTGGATGACTCCAAAATATACCAGAAATTGTCTATATTAATTTACTAACAGAGGATTTGTTTCATTGTGCAGTTGAAGGAATCGACAAAAGTCCTCCAATGATAACGTCCTTAGAGTTTAATAAATATATTCCATAAACAAGAGGTGTGACTAAATAGCTTCAAATATCCCTCATACTATTGTGATGATATTATTTTTCACCATATACATCACGTTTATCACCAAGCATTAAATCAAGGGAACTGTAACAGTAAAAGCCAAGCAATAATGTGTGAGAAATGATAACCCTTCGTCAGGTTACAACTGCAGGTTTATTGTTGACCTTGACCAGTCAACAGAATTTCACCTCGATAACCATAATATAATTATAAGTGTACATTAGTTATTCATTATTTAAATTCCATTATTTCAGGTGTACAGTATACTATGTGACAAGCCACTCTTAATCTGTGTGTCAAACACTTACAAGTGACGGGTCTGAGGTTGGTAGAATCCTTATGGGTCGATAATATAATATAATCCAAAGTCTTTACAAATGGAAGGTTGATATGAGATTGTTCATTGTCCTTGCTATTCCCTTCCAACCCAAAGTCATCGTCATTCTATATGGCACCCGATTGGTTAATTAAAGGGGAGTTCGTGAGTTGTGTCCTAAAATAAATATTAAAAAATATTTTTAATGTGTAGTTACGAAACATAATGCTTTTTAATTTAAAAACATTTATTTTATATTTATTTTAGTTGTATTTATTAAAATTAAATTTATGATGCTGTATAAAAATCTTTTTTTATAAAAAAAAATTATAATTTTTTTTTTATAACAAAAAAATTTATAATTTTTTTTTTATATAATTTTTTTTTTATAAAAATGTTTAAAAAAAATTATAAAAAATTTTTGTTTATAACAAAAATTGCTATAATTACTGTTGCTATTGTCATATGTACTGTGATTATTACCATTTTTATTAACAGAATTGATGCTGTATTGTACTGGTACCAGTAAGAAAACTAATAACATTGCTATATGCAGGGTATAATAAAACGATTGTCACCAATGTGACGTCCAGACACTTGGCAAACTGCTAATGTACACTACCTCATTGACACTACTATAATAACTCCCAAGAATAACACGTCCCGCCTACTGCAAGTCTCCTATAATCCCATAATTTGCCCAAATAAACCGATTCTCCAAACAAATGTAGCCACATGTATGTATACCACATATGTATCCACATGTTATATTCTAATGTATGTAAATTGTATTGTATGTATGCCTTCATAATTATTAATATACTATACTAAAGTTGTATTGTATAATATATACTGTGATACTTTTTTCTTACTATAGGATGTCTCAATTTTCACTATGTTTTACAGTTTACTGTACACATAATTGACTATCTGATTATGTATTATAATATCGAGGAAATCTTATGCTTCTTAACCCTATATATATTTTGTATCAATACCAGATCAATAAAATAATCAAATCAAATAATCTCTCTCTCTCTCTCTCTCTCTCTCTCTCTCTCTCTCTCTCTCTCTCTCTCTCTCTCTCTCTCTCTCTCTCTCTCTCTCTCTCTCTCTCTGCCAGAGGAGCCAATCCTTTTCTCTCTTACACTGTCCTTCCTCGAGCTAGGTCATATAAAATAAGTCTTGCACCACGTGAATGGGTCACCGAAGGGCGCTACACCTTCCCGCCCCATTTTTGTACAATGATGAACATCGAATTTGGGCGGCAGAGGAATAAGCCTACAACTATAAGAGTACATGTGCATCAGTCAAGTGTTCCTCTCAGTAGTGAGCTATATCTGAACAAATATATATATAGCAGAGTCAATATTTTGACAGGATATGTAGAAAGTGAAACTGATAACTGGAATAAACCGGTAACAATAACATTCACTACATACGCCTATTACAATTGTGTGATTCAAAAAAAAAAAAAAAAAAAAAAAAAAAAAAAAAAAAAAACATTTATTTTGAACATAAACAAGAGTAGCGAAACTTTCACATAAGTGCCACAACTGTGCAGGCCAATTCCTCTGTGGAGAGAGAGAGAGAGAGAGAGAGAGAGAGAGGTATGATTTCCAAGGCATTCGCGACCTTATCTTTGAATGTATTGATTTTGTTGACATCTTCGCTCAATCTGTCTATAATCTCTTAGTAATGTCAAAACTGAAGTGTGTCAAAGTTCAATGTGTAATGATAAAATATTACCTCGATCAGAGCAGTCAAAACTCGTCAGAGATAAGGGAGTGTAGGTGAGGGTGTGGGTAAGAGGGGGGGCAGGGACTTAATGGGTATTATGTACTGGGGGTGGGGGGTGAGGAGGGGCAGAATCTTAGATAATATAATGTACTGGGGGTGGGGGTAAGAGGAGAGGGGGGGCAGGGACTTAGTGGGTATGGTGTACAGGGGTGATGGAGCAGGGACTCGGTGGGCGTGATGTTCTGAGAGTAGAGGGTGTGGGTGATGGGGGAAAGGGCAGGGACTGGGGGGTGGGTGGGAAGGGGGTATTATGTTCTGGGGTTGGGGGGGAAAGGCAGAGACTGGGTGGGTATGGTGTGCTGGGTATTATATAAACAACAGAAGCATCATTGAGAGAGAGAGAGAGAGAGAGAGAGAGAGAGAGAGAGAGAGAGAGAGAGGGACGAGAAGGGGTATAAGGAAAGACAACAGACACACCAGACAGTCAGTGTTACACAGTCAGTGGTCGGGATTACACACCATATCAGGCCGGGACAAGGATAGAGCCTAGTATATATAATTGTACACTACATACAATACACTGTCGTCTGATCACAACTCACACACGCAAGCTTTATTCTCTATTTCTTCAATATCTCAAGCATTTAAGTTTCAACAGATACAATGGTTTCTCAAATTACAGAAGGTGAGGGGAATTGAGTTTATATAATGTCTTGTGTAAATGTAAATAGTTGAGTGGATGTGTTGTTAACCAAGAACATGTGTACTGTCGTTTTATTATTGCCAAGTCACGAACGCTTCAACTGACTCTCCTTTTCTACTGTTTCACATTTGCTCACCGCCCCACCTCTATAATTTTATCACACTTTCCCTCCCTTTCAATACTACATCTGTCCCTTCTTTCCTTCTGTTTCCCTTGTGCTCACCGCCCCACTCTTTATCACTTTCTCCCTCCAAGCCAATTCTTCATCCGTCCCTCCTTTCCTTGTACATGTATTTCCTTCGTGATTGCTGTTTCACCTCTTTACCACCTTCTCCCTCCCTTTCATTTCATCAACTGTCCCTCATTTCCTTCTATTTCCTTCATGATGGCTGTCCCATCCTCAATCACCATCTCTTTCCCTTTCAATTCATCAACTCTCTCATTTCCATCCATTTCAAGTGCTTGCTGTCCCACCCCTCTATCACCTTCTCCCTCCCTCTTGACACCCCTTTATATCCATTTCCTTCGTGCTTGCTGTCCCACCTTTCAGTCACCTTCTCCCTCGCCTCGTCCTACATGCAGTGTCTTCCGAGCCTAGGCCAATCTTCTTTTATTATTGAATCAAGTAATGAACCACGTATGGTACCGTAAGCTTCACAGGCTCGGGAACTGAAGCACCAGCGAAACTTACACTGTATATTTACTTATTTACCCTTTGTATATTCCGTATGATGAATATGTTTGTTCGATGATCATCCTTATAATAATAGTTATAATCCTTAAAGAAAAAAAAGAAAAAAAATATATATATATAATGTATTGATGGTGATTGTACTACATGCAGTACTTTCTGTGCAATGGGAGGCTTGAATTTGGACCATCTTGGCTTGAGAAGAGAGCCTTGCCATGTTTACTTCACCAAAGTTAATGAGTTAATAGAAAACGTCTTTAACCCTTCACCCCATGATTATCCCTCCCATTTCTCTCTCTCTCTCTCTCTCTCTCTCTCTCTCTCTCTCTCTCTCTCTCTCTCTCTCTCTCTCTCTTACACACACAACTTTAAAACTTTTCTTACAGTATCGAAATATTCCCATCTTACCCTTGAGTTATCATGAATATTGTAATGGTCTGCTTTTGATGTGAGGATACTTGTAGAGTTTTCAGGTTTCTAACAGGAAGAAGAATGTGTTTAATTGTTACTTGGCTATACACTCAACAGGAACAACAAAAGCAACTACTGTGGTACACAATTAAGTTTATTTACAACCACACTACACTAAATAGTTTATGGGGAGAGTACGGTGTTAGTAAATCTGGAGCAATTGATTCCTCCAAACTATTCCAAACAACAGGCCATCATTATTTTTGTTCATCTGGTCCTGTTTCCTGGCATACTTTGGTGGAATCAAGACGCTTCAGTGTACAGTTCCAAAAGTATACTATTCCCTTAATTAAGGCACACCAAGTCGGAATACAGTAAGACACACAACGAGTAGATATAATTATGGTCAAGACACCTGGTTATACCATCCAATATATAATTATTATATGAGACCCGGTAACCTGTAACTCGTTAAGGAGGTAGTATACTTTTGGTACAGTAGAGTGCCTTGATTCCTCCAAAGTATCCCAGGAAACAGGACTAGATGAACAAAAATAATGGTGGCCTGTTGCTTGGAAAAATATGGAGAAATCTTATGCTCCAGATTTACCAACACTATACTTCCCCTTTAATAATTGGTACTGGAAAAGTGTGTATGTACACTGGGAACACAAGTGTAGGTAGGTTCTACTCGTCAGGGTCACAAACACACACCTCACCTTCATCACAATCACCACCAATCCTCCAACATCACCCACACACACCACACCCCTTCCCAAAGTGAGGTGGGATGTTGTGGATTCGCTGCTGGGGATAATTATCTGTGTACTGTTGATTATAGATTGAAAACATGTGGACGAAACGTTAAGGCGCCCCTTCAAACACGCTCAAATTCCTTTCCTCTTTTCCATTGTCCCTCCTTTCTTTTTTTTTTCTTTTCCTTTCGTGCTTGTTGTCCATCCTTTCTGTCTCCTTCTCTCTTATATTACAAAGTCTTTCCCTTTTGTTTCCACTCGTTATCTCCTCTGTGTAATCCTAGCTATCACCTTCCTTGTCCTACAGAGTTTTCAAGGCCTCGGGTGGGTCTTCGTTCATCCCCAGTATAATATTTCTCCTCCCTTTGCAACAACTCAATGATTCACTTGCATATGGACAGGATCATCATCGTCCACAGCATCCATGAAGGCGGTGGAGTCTGTGGCGATATGTATAGACGCCCAGCACAAACGAGAAGACCAGGATGACTTTCCCCGGGACGCCCACCAACTACATGAGGTGGAGACGAAGGGGGACGACACCAGGATAACCAAGAGAGCCAACGATACTACCCAACTCACTCACCCCAATAGTCCTCAGCCAGACACCTCCCTCCACCCTCCACCACCGCCAAATATTAAAGACAGAGGGTACGTGCTCAAATTTAATCTACTTTGGTTAATTCATGTTCCCTTATACGAGTATAATTATATAGTTTATTTTTCAGATTTAATCAACTTGGTGAATTCATGTCCTCTTTTTATAGATTTTGCTATTCTCTCCGTCTTCCTGTTAGTAGTCTGTCCCATTACATCCCCCTTGAATATATATACAAAGAAAATGAGAGAGAGAGAGAGAGAGAGAGAGAGAGAGAGAGAGAGAGAGAGAGAGAGAGAGAGAGAGAGAGAGAACGTTTATGTGTACAACTCTCCCCATCACCATCATCAATACTCTATATCCTTTCTCTCAAGGGGTGGGTTGAAAGTCAGAGGTGGAAAGATGAAATCCGAATGACAGAAGCTGGGACAGAAACACCCAGTATAGTGGGTCAAACTTTCAATCACTTCCCCTTTCCAGCCCACGAATTTCTCAACTCACCTTCATAAAAGTAATTTCAATTAACCTTTGGGCAAAGAGTTAAAACCGGTTTACCAACTTAAACATATTGTAGTACATTGCTCCTAGTAAATCTCTTCCACACTTGCACAAGTTCTTTTGCTTCACCCATTCTTAGTGCACACTTTCTTACACAATCACCAGATGGGCAATGTTTTAAAGGTTTAGGCACCCCTTCGGACCTGAGCCGTTTCCTTTCTTCTCATCAGGTGTCCTTAATTTCCTTCTATATACACCGTGCTTGTTGTCCCTCCTCTCTGTCTCCTTCCCCATCGTGCTAGACGGTCGTGCAAGCTTCTATTAGTTTTAGCAATGACTTCTTTCTTTCTCTTGACATAAATTACTTACACCGTGTTTGTCGTCGTGTGTGTTTGTAGGTACGCGTGGGTTGTGGTGCTGGTGGTATTCCTAGTGAACACCATCGTGGCAGGGTACGTCAAGAGCTTCGGGTTGTTGTACGTGTTGGTCCTTGACTACTTCCCCGATGCTTCAGGAGCTGCGGCTGGATGGATCATTGGGCTTCTGGTCGGCTGTAGGGGTCTCATGGGTAAGTGTTTGGGTCGTTGCAGGGGTCTCGTGTCTAACTGTTTGGATTGGATGTACGGGTCTCATGTGTAAGTGTTTTGTTTGGTTGCTGATGTGTAAGTGTTTTGTTTGGTTGCTGATGTGTAAGTGTTTTGATTGGTTGCTGATGTGTAAGTATTCCACTTCAACTCGGTAATTCATAACTGGACGTGTTTGTTTACAGCGCCAGTAATGGGAGCCATGACGATTATGTTTGGGCCGAGGCGGTGTGTTGTAGCTGGGGGACTTCTCATGTGTGTTGGGCTAATTGCCGCCACTCAGACCTTCTCCATATACTACATGGCCTTCACCTTGGGCAGTCTCGTCGGTGAGTAGCTACTTTATATTATTATTGTCAATCTCTCTGGCGAAAGTGCAGCGGCTCCTTCACATCATTTTTTGGTTTATCTTAAAAGGATGATAATCGTATGGAGGTTTAACTTTATAGAATCATTGTTTGCATCACTCTTAATGCTGTGTTATACCAGTGTAAGTGAGATATTACTTATTAACCTCAATGAGATCATGCAAATATCTTTGATTTTCTGATTGTTAAAGATTAATTCTCTGAATTAATTACCTTGAGTGAATGAAGGAGTGTCTGTAGCAGACAATGCACACTTGTACAGGAATAATTTTAATTATATACCAACGCAAAAATAACTTTTAATTCATGCAAATGACGGTTATATTTCTAAATTTTTGTTGTAATTTATTGCCGCCACTATGATAACATGACACCAGTGTTGTAATTAGTTCTTATAGTCTCAGATGGAAAGACAAGAACTATTGATGTCAGAGTTGGCCATTGATGTATGCAGGGGTGGGTATTGGTATGAGCGAGACGTCTGGCTACATCCTGGTCACTGATTACTTCCTGGAGAGACGCTCGCTGGCCAACGGTCTACGAGCATCGGGGAATTCCATGGGGGGTATCATCTTCTCTCCTTTGGTTGTTTTCCTGTGCGACTGGTTCGGGCTGCAGGGCGCCTTCATTATCATGGCGGGCATCATGTTACAGGTGGTCATACTGGGGATGCTCATGAGGCCCTTCGCTGAGCACTCACTATTCATTCAACAGAAGTACAAAAGGAAGATGAAGGAGGAATATGGCCTCATCATCCCGCAGACACCAACAACACTCCAGGTCAACTCAACTCAAATAAGAAGGAGGAAGATAGGAAGCCACTCGAGTTGTCCTTCCTCGTCACTCCCTCCTACTTGGTGTACCTGGCGATGGTCCTGTTCATCGCCTTAGCCTTACCCAGTGCCCTCGTGTACATCCCTGTTCATGGCAGGTATGTATAGTATATGGAATATCAAAGCTCCGTATACCATGCATTTAAAAAGTTTCGTGTTGCATTATTTTAGAGGTGTATATTATCTTCAAACACTGTAGAGATAACATAAAGGGGGTTACTTATACACATTTGGTACATTGGAGCGCCTTGATTCCTCAAAATTATACCAGGAATCAGAAAGAGATTAACAAAAATAATGGTGGCTTGTTGCTTGGAATAGTTTGGAGGAATATCAGTTGCTCCAGATTTACCAACACTGTACTAACCCCTTAAATATATGGCCCGTATGCAAGAACATTGGTGGTGTTGACGATGGTGTAGTACCGGTACGATGACTCCATAGACAAAACAACAGAGCCATCATACCAGTACCACGCCATCGTACGCACCATAAATGTTCTTGAATATGACCCTATATGCTTATACATGAGTGTGTGTCTACTCCCCCACCCATGTCAGGTCTGTGGGCCTCTCCAAGTACGAGAACTCAGTAATAACGGCATACATCTCTGGGAGTGACTTTGTATTGAGACTTCTGATGGGATGGTTCAGTGACAAGAATTACGTCAAGAAGGCTCATACATTCGTCGCCGGGTGTGAGTGTGTGTGTGAGAGAGAGAGAGAGAGAGAGAGAGAGAGAGAGAGAGAGAGAGAGAGAGAGAGAGAGCGAGAGAGAGAGTGTGTGTGTGTGTGTGTGTGTGTGTAAAAGCCAAGCAATAATGTGGGAGAAATGATAACCCTTCGTCAGGTTACAACTGCATGTTTATTGTTGACCTTGACCAGTCAACAGAATTTCACCTCGATAACCATAATATAATTATAAGTGTACATTAGTTATTCATTATTTAAATTCCATTATTTCAGGTGTACAGTATACTATGTGACAAGCCACTCTTAATCTGTGTGTCAAACACTTACAAGTGACGGGTCTGAGGTTGGTAGAATCCTTATGGGTCGATAATATAATATAATCTAAAGTCTTTACAAGTGGAAGGTTGATATGAGATTGTTCATTGTCCTTGCTATTCCCTTCCAACCCAAAGTCATCGTCATTCTATATGGCACCCGATTGGTTAAAGGGGAGTTCGTGAGTTGTGTCCTATTTTCCAAACCACTTTCGTATTTGTCAGATAACTTGACCAATGACAGGGCAGTGAAATCAGAGTTCTCTTAGTATAAGGGTGTTGTCATAGCCTAATCAGCAGGGAGGGCGGAATAAAGATGTTGTGAGTGTGCCACTCCTGTGCCAATTAATATATTCTTTGTTTTCCCTTAACCCACCCAGTGACCTCATGACCCAAGTTTGCTGACATGGCTGTATTCTTTCTTCTCTGTCCCGTTCCCACCTCTTATCGTTACAAGTTATTGACCAGGAAATATAGTGTCGGCTTCAGATATGTGACCTTCCCTCCTCTTTTATTCCCTCATTTATAATTATACTCCTTATCACTACAAGATATGGTCTGTGAGCTGATGTCAGCACCAGAGGTGTGGGACACCATGTCCTTGTGCCCATAACTCACCCTGTCCTCGTGGGTGACCATGGGCGACTAAAGAGAGAGAGAGAGAGAGAGAGAGAGTAGGTGTTTGTGTGTGTATGTGAGCTTACCTATATTCACCAACAACTGTACTTCCAATCCCCCCCATCCCTCATCATTTCCTCCTTCATTCTCTTCCACTCCCTCTTCTTCCCACAACTTCTTCCACTCCCTCCCTCCTCGCTTCGAATCGTGAATGAGTAATGAAATGCTCTCCCCCGTAGCTAATAACTGCACCACATTCCTTTATAATCTTATTTACTGCTATTTCCATACTAGTTATACCTCCAATCTCCCATCCACCTATACCCTCTCCACACATGACCCTAGCAGCTGGATTATATTATTTTTATATAGGATATATATATTAATGTTTATATTTGTTCTATCTTTTTTTTTTCTCTCTCTCTCTCTCTGCCCCCCTCATGAAGGCTGATGTTGGGAGGTGTAGGGTGTATGCTGATTCCACTCTGTACTAAGCTGTGGCTACTGATGGCCGTCTCAACCCTCATGTCCCTAGCCATGGCAACCTACTTTACGCTCATCAATGTTCTTCTGGCGGACCAATTTGGTGGGAACTCTATGGCCTCCACGTGGGGCTTTCTCAGGTTTACCACGGGAATGTGCAACTTATTTTATCCGTCACTTATAGGTTAGTTGGATATGAGTTATCGTTTGTCTTTCCACTGTAATATTTAGTGATGATATGAATGTTATGGTAATGTTGTTTTGTTACAGATCATGGTTGTT